>CH001285.1:274996-291103 GCA_000149265.1 Ciona savignyi | reverse complement strand
AAACGAGGGACGGATAATTGAGGAAGTACTGTATCAATCTTCAACACCACGCTACGGTGAAAAACATGCAGCATAGAAAATTTACCGATTTATAAGTTGTTAGAATCAGTTCTGCGATTCTTTTATTAGTATCATAGAACCCTTAATGCTGGCCATTGTGGCTTTAAATACATAAAATTTAAGATTTTTTTAATTACGCATATGTGTTGCAGAAGTAGTTTATCATGGATATATAATTAAAAAAACAGGGCCCAAAATGCAGTCAATAAAATACATCAATAAATACACACGAAACAGTAATTTTGGCAGAGTTATTTAAATCAATATTAAGAAGATTAGGACATTGGAAAAAGTGGACACTAAAGTATCTTTAAAAGTTTCGATCTCTAAACCGATACAGGTGATAGGGACAATGCAACCAAGCACTGAAAATAGAACACAAAATTACGACTTACAAGGATGCAGAACCATTTGAACAACCTTTTGATTTCATGCATACATAGTACATTCTTCATTATTGAACTCGTCTAATGTTTGATTCAATGAAGTAACAACCAAAAAACTTGCAAAATGTGAACAAAAATCTTATGCATTTATATAAATTTGTTCTTACAGCATCTTTAAATGTAAATTTGCCAATGTTTGTCAATTTTTGGACATTTTGAAATAAAGCAATGAAAATATAGACCAAACTGATACATAACCCAGTACATTAAAGTCTACACACACCATAATCAACCTGCGTTGTATCCAGGATAATGCTACATGTTCTTCTGTGATGAACTACAGTTATAACCAGCTTGTTGAAAAGATCATCTCAAGTAAAGATTCAACTGATGATGACGCTTTACGTGAAGGTTTTTACTCATTTTAATTTTAATTTAATGTTTTGCTTATTTAATAGCGTTATTTTAACATTTAGCTTATATAACTATTTTGGTGATTTACTTTACAGATTATATTTAAATGAAAAATGCTTTTAATTGGTGTCTTGGTGATGGTAATTATGGGTGTACTTTCTAAACTTGTATCATAATTAAGGTGTAACAGGCTATTGTTATTTAAGCCTTATAATCCCTATGTAAATCTCAATGCCTGTAATACAGTAAGTTAATAACTATTGATTTCAGTGTTCACAAATAGACTACATAAACCATTCAAAATTTCCCCTCAATGGATTATTTTTATAATGAAGTCCCAACAAATTGTGACCACTTAGTTATTTACATCAAATTCATTGCTATTAAACATTAACTTACAACACATGGACTCTTGCAATATAATTTCACATAATGTTTTCCACTATTGTATTAAGTTAATCAATCATGTAAACAATCTTCAGATTGAATTTGACAACAAATTTAATCAGCTTTTCGCGACTATGCAAGGGTGAGATTGCATATGTGCGTACTTGTTTTGCAATAGTGGAAAACATGTCCCAGAGAAATTGTGTTGTGGTACCCAGTTCCACTAATTTATAATTTTTCCACCAAACGCAATTGTCAGATGATCCGCGTTAGGCCTAATTATGACATCATAAAGAATTCATGAAAAACACTGATAGAATGCACAACAAATAATATTATTAGTATTTGATTGTATGTACTAAAAATAAATGTATTTGCAATTCATTGCACATACAATGGTTAAATATCAAATGAGACTTATGTAAAAAAAAGGGATTTAAAAAATACCTTTTAAATTACATATTTCTGAAAAAATTCCAAGAAATTGCTGAAAATACCCATGTAGGAGCTAATTGTGCCAAAAAATGGTCTTAAAGTAGGGGTGGAAAAATTAATGATTAAACACGGTTAACCGTCATGTTAAATTTTAACAATTTAACCATTTTTAACCACTCTTTTTTTTAAACTCTTATAGGCTCGTTGGTTGGTAAAACGCATGCTTTTCTGACGTGAAATACCTGTCTGACAACTGTAGTATACGTCAATGCTATACAATACAATGCGGTCACAAAAACCTTAACATGCGCGTAATTTCTTTCATTGAGATGATACAGTTTAACATCATGAAAATCGGTTAACGGTTAACCGATTATTGTTACATCAGTTAATCTTTTTCAAATTAACCGCTAATTCGCAGCCCTACCTTAAAGTCATTTAAACAAAAAAAAAATTTTCATTTACATTGTTACACGAATACTATGTTTATCACTGGTTAACAGTTTCAAATATAATTCAAAGTTATATATGGTTGCTGCCGTTTTATCAAGTGTTGTGTTGCATAGGATTGCTGGCGGAGGAATTCCTCAAGAACTCAGCTTCACAACTAACCTGTCATGGGGTACTGAGCATACTGGAAAGTGCCCCAAACCACCGTTTGGCCGTGCTGTTTCGCAACAACCATTTTCTCACACTGTATAAAAAGGAGGTGAAATATCTAGGTAGAGCATGCCTACTTGCAGTCCATGCTGCTATGTTACTGGGCGGAATATTGTGTTTCAATCTTTCAAATATTGGAGAATTTGTTCTACTGTATGTATGTTTTCCCTGTTGCATACAAGTTAAATAAATGATGATGTTTAAAGTTTGAATTCCACTCAAACACTCCAGAGCGCTTTATCGCGGCCAATCGTCACATTTCCTTATACCAACTATGGTGTTGTATATAATGATGATGGAAAACACTGCAACAGTTTTGTTCAATCCATTAAACCACTGGTTTCATAATGCAAGGTCTACCTTGGATACAATTACCGAGCTTGCCACTGGTTTTAACCACTTTGCGGCTAATGGTTGTTATTTGGATAAATTAACTATGTTGAATTTTTCATCGAGTTGGTCAATTTTGTTGATAATTTCCTTAAGTTGATCTCTTGTTTTGATAATTCTATGAGTTGTTCAATTTAATATTTAATTGTTTATCCTGAATTTATTTCCAATATTTGATGTAAAATGTTCAACATTTGCCACAAATAGGATGAATGCAATTTTGACTAAAAACGCATTTCTGCCATAATCATATTGAAAAAAATCGACAATGTTGTTTTTCTTAATTTAAAGCAATCGTAACCAGTACCTTACCCATCCACACCCACCCATACCTACCCATAATTATTTATATTTTATTTCAATCATTCTTGGCTCCTCAGAATGAGTTATTCACACTGGTGACGGACCAAGGATTCCTCACGAAGAAAGGAATAGTGTGGGAGACACTGAGTAGTGTGCAGGGAGATACAAACTTCACCGATGCTGATTTCCTCTCCTCACAAACCCAGTCACATGAGCAGTCACCTAAACAACAACTTGACAGCGTGAGTTAGGATAGGATAGAATATTCATGTTTATCCACGTGAATGGGAAAACCAAGGGGGTTATCACACGACAATCGTCAGATCACCTCACGCCCACCGTCGGGTTACCGGAGCTATTGCAGTGTGTTGTGTATGATAGACACTTTCTTTCAATTTGGTGGAACCCATTAATCCGCTGGGTTCAGGCAATGTCCGTAAAGTGCCTTGCCCAAGGACACAACCGACTAGCTAGCGACCAGTTTCGCACCTGCAACCTTTCGATTGAAAGGCGACGCACTAAACTGCTAGACCACCGGGCCGGAGTTGGGTCGTGGGGGTTTGTGAAAATAGGATATAGGAGGAGTAAGATATAGAATATTTATGTTTATCCCTGTGAGTGGGAAAACCATAAGGGCTAACCCACGGGCAATCGTCAGATCACCTTGTACCCACCGTGGGGTTACCGAAGCTATATTGCAGTGTGTTGTATATGATAGACACATTCCTTCAATTTAGTAGAACCCATTAATCCACTGGGTTCAGGCAATATCAGTAAAGTTCCTAGCCCAAGGACACAATCGATTAGCTAGCGACCAGTTTCAAACCTGCAACCTTTCGGTTAAAAGGTGTCGCACTAAACCGCCATACTACCAGGCCGAAAAAGATGCACTAAGTGATATTAGGATGGGAAACCTGCAGTGCTTGCTTTAAATAGAATAGCATGGTAGCAGACAGCAGTGCTGTGTGGAGACTATGGTTTACCGCGGACAGTCCACAACAAAAATGTCTTTAAATTTCGTGTTCCCAAATACACTTATATGAAATAACCAAAAACAAACGGGTAAGAGCAAATTGCTCAATAAAAACCAAAATGTTAAAATAAATATTTAACCTTAGCATTTGTATGGTTTCCATCACATCTATTAACCATGTATAAGTTATATCATTGAGTACAATATTTAAAATTTTAGAAGGTGTAACCCTTATTATCTTCTAATTTTATTTGGTAAGAAAGGTGACACACAAATGTTTTGCATTAACTGTAACAAGTCAAATTAAACTGTTGTGTCACAAATTCACCAAAGTCTCTAAGGTCCAAAAATCAACTGATTAATAAAATAACTACTCAATAACCAGAACCTTTAATTTAATTGTTGATTAAATCTGGTTGAATATAAAACATAATACACAAAATCAGTAAATTTTACATAGACTTGAAAACTTTACAAAAGGGAGATAATTTAACTCCTTGTGTCCCAACTCGCGATATTAGACAAACTACATTTCAATTTTCATATCATTTGGGCATACCAATAATTAGTGAGTATTTCATTTGTCAGTGCACCTTAAATTTGTCAAAGTCAAGCAGAATTTTCTTTACATAAAAAGTGGTGTTCACTAAAGTTTACATAATATATTCTTTATTGGAGGTAGATTCTAGGTGTGCGGTTTGTTTAAAAGAGGGATAAATTATCTTTCCAACCATACTAAATATTAAATCATAGCATAAACTTTTGAAAAACTGTGCTAATTTGAAAATGACCAAAAATTGTAAAAAACCATGCGTGACAGCATGTTTAAATTAATGCATTTAACCGGTAGTGAAAGAGTTAATGCTATACGGGAGAATCAAAAGAATGACATAGTAATGAAACAGTACTACTTTATTACGTCACTAATCTTTGCGCTATGTATAGCTATATTATTGGTTCCTATTTATAATGATAATGTTTACTGCTTATAAGAGCACTACACAAATCAGGAAATGGTCAAGGGAGTTGCTTAAGTATGAATCAAAAATCGATTTCTGCGAAAATTAATAACAAACCTGTGTAATACTACTGCATGTCATTTTACATCACTGTATAGAAAGTAATTGCTGGTTGGCTTAGTTGGTAATATCATTAGTGATCTGCTGCCACCCAAAAGGTTTTGGAATCAAAACCAGCCCATAGCAGAACGGAAGTTATGTCCTTGAGCAAGGCATTTGGTTGAAAAAGATATTGTGAGAAGCCATTTATTTAATGACTTTTACTTAAACTGATGAAATTGATAATATACAACATATTGCGATTGCTCCAATAACCCGACTGTGGGTGTGACGTGTGAGTAATCTGGTGAGCCCGTGTAATAAAACCCCTTGTGTTTTACACTCCAATTAATGAAATTTGGGTATGTACAATTTTACTTCACTATAAACCACAGCCAACAGATTATATGTCTGATAGATAATTAACACTTTTTCATTAGTCAACAGTTTAATTACATAGGATATAATATACAGCCCTTCTCTCTAATTAAGATTTAACATGATAACATGATTTTAAAATGTGAATATTCTTCGCAGGATTTCCAAATTGCAATGTCGCTTCAAAATGAAGAAGATAAAATCTCTCCCTGCCAGAATAATCCATCAACTGCCAACACAAGCCATCTTAGTAATGAGGATAAGGAGTAAGCAAATATATTTATTCCATTATAGTAGCAGAAACTATGTTGGCCTGGGTATTAAGTTGCAGGTGGTACATTCAAGCCATGGATAGAAAGGAGGGTGCCTGGTTTAATTTTCACTCCCACACTAGGGGCTTGAATATCCTGAAATTACTAAAATTGGTTGAATATCCCAAAATTAAATTCAAAAGATTTTGAAGGAGGCATTTTGTGGGTGTTAAAGGAATGGACAACACTAAAAGGAGGGAAGGAAGGAGGGAAACTGCTCACTAAACTTAAGGAAACTAACCTAAACCATGCCCTAAACACTAATCTCGACCCAAGAACTAACCCTAACCCCACCTCATGTTTAAAACTCTAACGTCATAATCTTCATTTTAATGTGCAGTTTCCCTCCTTTCCGCTTTCCCTCCTTTTAGTTTTCCCCTTCACTAGGAGTATTCCCATGTCTGTGATCCAAATGAACAATTGCAAAGCACATTTGATGCAAGTGTATGCTTTTTCTATGTCCATTTCAGGAAATGGTGAAAATTGCTTTATATATTAACACAATATACAGGCTAAACTAGGCTTGCATGGTGCAATAAATTAAACAAAGAATTAATCCTAACCACACCTCACTCAGTGTAAGTTAAGAACAGCCTTTAGTTTTTCTGTTTGTTTTTATTTATTTTATATTTTTATTTAAAGAAATAGCGACCCACAAGCTATCAGGACTTACTATTCGCTCGTTTCTTACTTATTCCATTAGAATTGAAACTTATCGTTTAGTTCTAAATTGCTACAGTGTTAAAACGATTTTGCATTGTGTTTTTGCCATGGATGTTGTTTAAATAATTGATGGTTGAGTTTGATTGATTGATTAAGTTCAGAGTTCCAGAAATTTAGTGTCTAGTCATAGTGTGTGTCATTGTGTCTAGTCATCTTTATAGATCTTGCTGTTTTCTGATTTTTACAATATACATTGCAGAATTATTCAATTTCCTTGGTAGGTTAGTAATAACCTTTTGATCAGAGTTAGATTACCAGAGAAATAACTGCATTTTATGTGATAAACACTAGTTTTTATTCATTACATTTACCCACAAATATTATATTCTTTTAACAAATGAACTACCACTATGCTAACCCAGTCAGAATTGTTTAAATACCACATGACTACATAGAGGTTACACAGTTTCAAAAGTGTTAATGTAACTTAAATTTTTATCATCTAGTTCAGTGATTCCCAACCGCGCTCCCAGCTAGCCTTCTTGCGGCTCTTATTGACCTTTGAAAATCCCCTAAAAATATTAGAATCTGATTCTAATAATAAAAAAAATTAAAATTAGTATTCGAAAATTACCCTTGCTTAGTTTGAAGGCTGGGAAAAGAGTTTTTACTTCATAGTTAAGATTAGAGGCAAGGAAAGTTGTGAAAAGGCTGCTATTGTTACGTCACTGTTTTCTTAAAGCAGTGTGTTTTCATGAGTTTTTTCATGCGGCTCCATACGTATTCTAAAATTTGAAATTTGGCCCCGACATTAAAAAAGGTTGGGAACCACTGATCTAGTTATTATCACAGTAATATAATTTTTCATATTAATCCAGCCCACACAGTCTGGCACACACCTTCAACTAAACTCTGCTTCTCCCATTATAACAGAGGTCTTTACTGCTACCATTCTTCATCGCTTTACTACTGTGATTTTAACTAATTGCTCACAATTAATCGTGATTTTGTTTGAGTTTTATGAAGCATTTTTTTCGAATTGCTTTTATTTTTCAATGACCTGCTAAAACTACTGTCGTTTTGCCTTTTTTCCCGCTGCCATATTTTAAGTGTATGTTCTCTTAATTATTGTTTTACAGCAGTAATAGCAATAATAGCAACATCAATAACAGTAATATCAATATACATAATGTAATGTTGGGTTCAAAATAATACGTGTGAATTAATATTATTGCTGATATAATGAATACTTTATAAATCTGCTAATCCCTTCTTTACTACTTCAATTAAATTTATCGCATTAATAAAATTTCAGCCGCCAGATGGCGACCAAGTTGCAGCAAGAATTGGACAAAGAAGCGTTGCGTCATTCCAGCTCTCGGGCACCACCTCGCGGACAACAACCGCAGACCGTATCGGACGCAGAAGACGAGAAAAAATGTATTATTTTATAACGCCTTTAGCTACTGTGTGCTAAAATAGTACTCTTGCACACTTTAACCTTTGACCTCGTGTAATACTCTGTGACGTAACATATGCAAGCCATTACGTCACTAATCTTCGTACTAACGGAGGCCACCAGAATATTATTGATTTATTTTACTGTGGATTTTTTTATCTATTTAGCATGCTCGCATGCCACCTTATGCATCAAACTACGTAATACTCGTTAATAAAATCTATGTTATCCTTCCTGGTTTGTCACCATCATAAACAGCACGGTTTAACCGATAGAGCCCCGACACGTTAGACTCGCCCCTAATAGTCCGGCCGGTTAGTCTAGCGGTTAAGTGCGTCGCCTTTCATTCGAAAGGTTGCAGGTTCGAAACTGGTCGCTAGCTAGTCGGTTGTGTCCTTGGGCAATTACATACATTGTCTCAGCCCCGCAGATTAATGGGTTCCATCAAATTAAAGGAACGCGTGAATCATACACAACACACTGCAATAGCTCCGGTAACCCGACGATGGGCGCGAGGTGATCTGACGATTGCCCTTGTGGTAACCCCCTTGGTTTTCCCATTCACGCGGATAAACATGAATATCCTATTCCTTGTCTGTCCTGGTTTATCATCGTCTCCAATGGCACGTTTTGATCGATAGATCACGACATGCTGGACGCGTCATTAAGAGGCATCAATAGTGCTACCCCATAGCCGTGTCGTGCATTTCAGTACTTTATGAAGTAGATTACGGATTGTTTTATAAAACCGAATTTGAGCGCCGCCACGCTCTATATTTCAACCCATAACTTTTTTTACCGAGCTAAGTTTCGAACCCATGATGTGGGCGTCACTTGAACCGTTTTTTTTATATAAGGAATATGTATCGTCGCGCTAACCATTCGGCCACACGACCGTACAGAATTTAACCTCGTAACTGGAATATGGAGATAACATACTTACTAGTTTTTTTTCTTGACTACGTTTCGAACGCATTGAGTTGTCAATACTTTTGCAAACGAGCGGTAAATGTGTCATTCGAGGGCAGGTTGCGTCAGCACAAATGGTCGTCAGTGTACCTCGCACTTTCTTTTATTCAATCCATCGGTTTCAAATCACTTTCGACTAGCGGATGCTTCCAGCCCGACGAAGATGCATTAAGTCGTAATTATATGATATTCATATTTTGTTCCGTGCTCACGTCCACGGTCCAACCTTTGGGTTACCGAAACAAATCCAGTGTACAAACCACTAAAGTGCTATTCAATCTGGAATGCTTTATGAAGCAAATTTCCGAAACCTATGTTTTATCACACGTAAATAGAAATATAACAATCAATTTAATTTGACAAGATTTCTTTTATTACAAAATGAATATTAAAATATATAAAGCGTAATAAATTGCATAAAATTGGTCTAGAAAGGTCAAGAGAAAAGATGAAGAAATAAATAGAAAATGTATCAAAAAATATATAAAGTAGAAGATGTATAAAAAGGCATTTTTACAACTATGGCACAGATTTTGCATACGAGGAAATTATAAATATTTTCAGGAGATGTTCTCGATATAGTGACTGTTTTAAAGTTTAAAAAGTAAAAATTAACGACAGCACTGGGCATTTAATAGCTAGTATAAATTAAATAGTTAAATATTGGTAAATTGTAGCATGTCTGTGCAACATATGAAGAGGTACACTGTAAGTGCATAAAAATTGCATCAGAAAAAATCGGAATGGAATGTATATAAAATGTCGTTACATATTAGCGCAGATGTGATTTATACAATATTTTGAAGGTAATTCGGTGTAAAATGCTATAGTATAAAATGAAGACATCGGCAGAAAAGTATTTTTGGCATGTACATATGAAAAATATGGCACTTTTAAGAAATAGTTGGGTATTTGTATGTTAGGTAATGTGTAGTCAGATTTTTAACTGATTGCGATACAAAAATATTTCAATTCCTATAGGGAAGGGGAATTGCACTAAATCTGTTGAGTTAATTTATAATTGAAACCAGGACTGTTTCTCCATACGTATACGAGTCGGCGGTTGCCTTTCGGTCACCAAACCGATCTCACGCTACGTAAGTACGTATCAATTCTCGAACTTTCGATTTGCAAAGCGGACATTTCTTGACGTCCCCACTACTACACTTGGTGCATAACACCAAATGACCGCACGGCAACACAACGACACTTGCTAGCTCTTCGCGACACGATCTACACATTCTCGACTCTTCCAACCGCTTTAACTCGCTGCTGCTGGTTTCCGGAGCATTTGTTGCTGCAGGGGTCGTTTCCATTGGGATGTTTTCTTCATCCACATCTTCGGGTGTTGATTCTAAGTTGAGGACAGCGTTCACGAGAGCTTCAACTGTCGTTAACATTGGATTGTTCGCTTCCAGGGTTCTGTGGTGGAAAAGGGTTTAAAATTCAATATAGTAAAGAGAAAAAATCGATACATAGTAAAGAGAAAGGTGGATTTTAGTTTATAAATAAAAATACGCCATTCAAAGCTAATGTATATACGCTAAGAAAATGGAAAGTATACTTTTATTAAAAGATACTTTCGCAAAATAGTCATTCAGCTACTTTTCCATGAAAAACGATATTCTACTGGTATATTTATTTCCGTCATAGAAAAAAACGAACAGAATTCAAAAAAGTTATACGCAATGTAAAAGCTCGAAACAACGATTGAATGTTGTCTGCTTAATCACCTTTTAATCGCGAGTCGTATTTGTCGCTCTTCAAATCCCATAACGATCGCTTCAGATACAAGAGGTGATGACGTCATTAATGAATCAACCTTTTCCTTCAGCTGCCTCAACTCCGCTCTTGGGTCGATAATTTGAGGCGATCCGTTTATCGGTGGCCGGGACGTTCCTGTCAGAACATAGTATGTTACTTCTACGGGTTAGTCTGGTGGTTTTGTGCGTCGCTTTTCAGCCGAAGGGTTGCAGGATAGAAACTGGTCGCTAGCTAGTCGGTTGTGTCCTTGGGCAAGGCACTTAACGGACATTGCCTTAACCCAGTAAAATGATGTGTTCTACTAAATTGAAGGAACGTGTAAATCATACACAACACATTGCAATAGCTCCGGTAACCCGACGATGGACGCAAGGTGATCTGACGATTGCCCGTGTGTTAAAACCCCTTGGTTTTTTCATTCACGAGGATAAACATAAATATCCTATCTTATCCTACAAAAAAATCCACATAGACAGCAACACGTATAGCTAACAAAATGTGAACTTTAAAAGTCAGTACAATCTTTTTACTTTTTTAGCAATTTTACAGCTTGTAATTAAAACTTACGACTGGTCCGGTTGTCGAAGTATCTCGTCGGAGGGCGGTTTCGATTCGGTATTGCTGGTCTTTCTAGGTTCGGGAATTGCGCAACAATGTTGTGAACATAATCTGGACCTTTTTGCTGGAGCACGAATTCACAACTGTAAACAAAATATTGAAATAAAACGGTAAAAAAGATGTCATAAATGTTGTATTCTTAGTTTCTCTAATACCAACTACAGGCAAACAAACACGAGATATAAAGCAATTAGATGGAGCGGGGATTGTAGGAATGTCGAGGGCGTGGGGGAGTAATCATTATAAGTCAACGGCGGTAATGCAATAAACTAAGAAATGGTTTAGAATAGAGGCGACCAAATACACAATACAACAATAGCAATTGTAAATAGTAAAACAAAAGCAGGACAATTTAGAAGAAATCAACTCTCACAAAATCTCTCAAAACTTACTGTGGAAACCATTTGGCGTGTTCGAACCAAGGGTCGTCGTCTCGTTCCCAGTTTTGAAGTCCACCATTGCAATACCAGCATTTCACACGATCCCTGTCGCCTAGGAAGATGGATTATATTAGTCGTAATAAATCTAAGTCGAATAGTGATAGAGAAAAATAATATTTGATCGCGGGGCAAAAAAAAATATAGTTGTTAAGATTTGGAAACAATATTATTAGTGATCTTGGTAAATGTAAGCGAATAAGTACAAAAAGAGTATTGGCGCTATGGTATGGTACTACCTATGTAAAATAATCCCGCGTTGGCAATCTGTCGAAGGGGTTGCAAGCACTCGTTGTGACACCCAATTCGCCATGTTGTCAGTGAAAGTTTGCAACCTCGAGCTTTCGTTTCTCATATGTGGGCTAAATGGGTCGTTGCATGGGAATAATGAGGTGTTCGGGATTCCTGCTTCTCTGGTTTCTGATGGTGTTTCCATCACTTCCGGTGGTGGTTGCTGGAAAGTTGCTGTTTGTGGTAATACTGGTTGATGTATGGTGGCTGTCTGGTGCACTGATAGATTGTTTGGCAACACAACCATCCCAGTATCGCGATTGACAGTGGAGTTGTTCAACACTTCTCCCGCCGATAGACTTGCTTCTCGTGTCCGATGTGCTCTGGTTGGTCGGGAACTCCGTGAGTTTGACCCTGTATCACGGAAAACCATAAAGTTCGGTAACTATTAATTATTAAGAAACTAAACTCGGTCTGATAGCTACTTAAATACAGTTTAATAAGTAACACTGATAAGGACTTCAAATTAATTTATATTTTTATGGATATAAGATTGTATGGAACGATATAGAATTTTTCCGTTTTTGTACAGAATCGATGTATGTTTCCGCGACAGTAACCATTCAGCTACACATATATACTTACGTAGTGGTATATTTGTTGTGTCAGTTCCATTGGCAAATTCGCAATCACTTCGATGCCAGCTAGGAAGAGACATGTCTTCGGTGCCGGTGAATGCTTCAACACATTGCCCACATCTGAATGGAAGTAAAATTACAATAAATATAACTTGGTGCCAGCGATTAAAGGGCTCCACACACATATAGCGTTTCGCGTCAAAACCTCGCGTCTGCCGTAAAACTTCTTGCGTCGGGTCATGCACACACTCGCGCCAGACAAACGCAAGTCGAGAGAAGTGGCTCAATAGCGTCAAACTTCAAAGTTAGATTGTAAGTGACGTCAAAAATCAGAAAGACTTTATAAAGATATGAACTCCAATCTTTCTAGGTTGCAGATCCAAGCATAAATTTTAAATTGTAAAAAATCCAAGACTTTCTATGCCAGGATTTTGAGTGAAAGCTATTTAGGTAAGCTTACATTAAAAAACTGACCTAGGTCAGTTTGCATTGGAGAGACAGGGAGAATAATTGGTTGAACGCCATCTAAACAATGTCAACTACAGGAAATCTTATAACAAAGAATATAGTTTAAGTATAAAGTTAAATATAATTATCACCCTGTGCAGCAGGAGGCCGTGTTTTTAAACTACTCTGTAGTGGCTTATGATAATATTTCGCTCCTATTTTGCCTTGTGTAACTTAGTTGATGCAAATAAAATCAGTTGAATCAAAAATAGTATAACAAAAAATATAGTTTAATTACCAAACTTACACAAAACATTTCACTCTATCTTTGAATCCGGTATAAAGGAAACCCAACGTAGCAAGTAACAACACGTCAACCGGTACGTGTTGCGGAAATAACTGATACGTTGTTATTCTATAAACTTCCCGTTCTTTTTCTCCTAGAAATTATCAGAATAAATAATTATGTAGTTTAGTTTATTTTTTGTTTCCACGATGAAAACATGAAGCAGGACCTTTGATAAAAATTTGAAAAACGAAAAACGGCAAAACGACAGTCAATAAAATACGTCTAAATTCCAATAAATTATTAAATTTCGGTGTAATTAGACGTGGCCGCTAAACCCAACATAACGTTACAGGCAAAACTGGATGACACGGTAATTTGGTTACAATGCACGTTCGTGTTTCGCTCTCGGGTATTCCCCAACGAAATGGACCGACGTAATTCATAAAACTACCATGCAGACTACCATTAGTTTCACTTTATGGTTTGGAACTACTGAAATGTGCACTATGACTGAACTTAACAAACGATGTTTGACCGAAATGTTTGTAATGAGTAAACGAAAAAACACAACTGAAATGTTTTAACTACTGTAGTACAGTTTTACTGTACTGAAATGTCCACTATGTCTGAACTTTGACTTTTCAAAGCAAGTATTCTCTCACCTGGTGTAATGTAAACACATCTTTGACCTGGCGGGTCTCTTCCATGGTTTATCCGAACCCCATCAGTTTCAATATCAAAAGACATAAAAACAACACTTAACAGTCGAATATAATTGACGAAAACGCTGAATATCTGAATAGCAATAATATACTTATTTAAATCAATTTGTAAGTTTCTACAATATACAGCTTTATTCAAAATAACCACTTTAATATTTCCAGCTATCTTTAAACAATAAATGTACTTTATAAACCAGTCGTTACAATCACAAAATGAGACGACTCAAATTGTTTGAGCTTTATATAACAAATGCATCGCAGGAGAAAGAGGAAGAGAGAGAAAGAAAGAGAGAGAGGGGAAGAGAAAGAGTGAGTAGGAGAGAAGCTTCTTTTTTCTCAATTGTTCGAGAGATCTCTCGTTCAACAATCAAATTTGTCGTAGCAACTTCGACATTTCTCCCTTTTCTTACGCAAGTGTTCGTCACGTGTCAGCAAATACGCTTTACCTTATTATTACGCATCATGTGTGAATTACAAATATTTGTAAAAATAGAACTATATATGAGTTAAATAATACTAGTATTATGCCAGTTAAGATTTGGTGCTCGGTAACACGGCAAGGAATAATACATATACCACATATTACCTCGTAGTACTTTTTTAGAATACGTAGTTCTTTTTTAGGATACGTAGTACTTTTTTAGGATACGTAGTACTTTTTTAGGAACTATATAGTTCTTCTAAAACTTAAAACTTTACGTACGGTGTTTACGCAAACCTTAGAGCAAGTTCTCTTTTTAATTCCAAAGTTAATGCACTTTGGAATTATAGAGTTCAAGCGAGCTAAAAAAACGTTGGATTAGAACAAGCTATTTGGTGGCGATCTTTGTTTTTAACTGGGTCGCTTAATAAAACTTCGCCTTTGCCCCCGTTCTTGAATTAAAATCCACGATATTATTTTTCTGATATTTGTAGCTCATACACAGAAATCCCTTATTGCAGTCTCATCGAATAAACCCAATCACCACGGGTTATATATGTCTCAGCAACGTTACGACAACGTTGGCCCTTTAATACTTATCCATTTTTACTTGCGCAAATATGTTGAAAACACCAGAAGGGGTTGCGTAAAACGTCAACCAACTTGCATCACGTGACCCAATTCTTCTAAATTTAGTGCATTGTAACTCATTGGGGTTTGTTAGGTGTATTTAAAATATGACTCATCGATAATCACATGACAATTTTTTTGTTTTTTTATGTAACTAAACAATCATTTCTTTTCTCCTCTTTTATATAATGTTATTTCACGGTTATCGCCAGTGTATAGCACAAACGCAAAAGCCGTGGCGGTTTAATTGTAAACTATATATGGTGATACCTACGCTACATGAATCAGCAATTTTTTAATGACTTAGTGGTATTTGTACAAGTTGTAATCAACTTTTATACGCTGACTCATAATACAAGTTGTAATTAACTTTTATTCGCTGACTCATGGTGACAGATCAATTTAAATAAATCAGATTTTACCTAAACTTTTATTTTGTACTTTGTTAAATTGAACAACGTTACCTTTATAATAAAACCGTTAGAAATACGTAAATATAATAAAACAAATAAAGTGTCAAATAAGTTTAAAAAAATAACTCGGGATTTTTAGCTCCAACGATATAAAAAATACAATCAAAGTGACTTTAATCCTACTTGAATAATACCAATCTAACTCGATATCAAAGTTCGGCTAATATATAATTAGAATGGCATTTTTAAATAGCAACAGCGGATCGCTTGGCGTTTACTTTCGTCAATATTTTACAAAGCTGTTACTACAATAATGTCAACCGCAATTAAATATTAGCCGTATTATATATTTAAGGATAGGAATATTTATATGTATCCTCGTGAATGGGAAAACCTAGGGGGTTATCACACGGGCAATCGCCAGATCACCTCGCGCCCAACGTCGAGTTACGAGAGCTATTGCAGTGTGTTGTGTACATGATTCAAACGATTTCATCATATTTAGTCATAAAATATTAACGAATTCCCCATCTGTCTGTGTTGATTTAACAAACACGATAAAGATCGCTGGTTGCTCTGAAGGTTGCAGAAACATCTAAATACGTAGAATATCAGGATCGATTTTCACTTTCGAATATTTCACGCCGGTGG
>CH001285.1:219078-238140 GCA_000149265.1 Ciona savignyi | reverse complement strand
CCCCCTTTTTACATGCTTAAAAATATTTGAATGTTTTTTAATTGCATGTTTTTGAATTGTTGTATCTAAAGTTTTATACAATTTTTTTCTTTAAAAATCCAGCCAGATTACTTTTTTTCTCAAAATTCTTTCAAAAATAGCGATAAGCAAATTTTATTTTTTCTTTTAAAACAGATTTTTGCACTTTCTTTCTAACATGCATATGCAACCTATTTGAATACTTTCAACAACTTAAAGCATTAAAACTTATCAATAAACATTAAAACACTCCCACCAGAGAGTACTTGACCTCGGAACCCTTGAAGCGTTCCCGAAACTTCTCGCACACGATAAACCAACAATCCAGAAGGAAGCTGCATGGACACTGAGCAACATCACAGCTGGAACTCAATCCCAGATCCAAGCAGTGATCGACCATCACCTTATCCCCATTCTTATTGCTCTGCTCATGAAGGTAAAATCGTGTGTTATCTGATTCTCTGTGTTATGTAAATGCGTTAATTTCTATTATTGTACGAATACATGCAGGTTTTCAGACAGTTGTTTTGTGCCCTGTAATCATGCATGCCCTGTAATCAACTGTAATCATGCCTGCATGTGTGTAATAATCGTTTACCTTGGTATGTAACATTCTTTGCCTGCATTTCGTGCTATATAACCCGACGTGTTTCGCTTTAATTTCATTCACTACGATTCACACTACCAAGTACCTCAATTACAAGAATGCAACACTCTGGTTAACAAATAGAATTGTTGCTGTTTGTTATAGAATTTTTTTAACGAATACTCACTTTTTGTCTTTCAATACCAATGATAACAAACTTGTATACAGACAAAAATAACCTAATTTAGTTTAGTTTTTTCAGTTTTTGCCCCAGTATTTAAAAATGGCAAACAAATCAAATTACGACACAAGAACAGAAAAAGATGCCAAAACAAACAGTAGTTAAATCATGTCATTGAAAAAAAGGATATAATTTAATAAATCTAGCGGACGCGGCCGCCAAACCTAAGCGAAAGAACAATATTAAGCAAACCAAATTTAATTAAGATTTAATCTGAACTGTAGGGGGATTACAAGACACAGAAAGAAGCTTGTTGGGCGATCACCAACTACACATCTGGTGCATCGCTTCAACAGCTCATCTATCTCGGTAATAATAACGTCATTCCTGCTCTCTGCTGTTTGCTCGAAGTTAAAGAACCAAAGATTCTTCAGGTGGGTTCAATTTAAATTTACAATGTTTTTCCCTGGTTTTCGTGGAATTTCCGTGTACCCCACCCACCACTGCTATTTCCTCTGTGTTTCAATCAGGGGAATATCACAAATTGATATCACACTCTGTTACCACCCCACTAATGGGACATCTTATGTACAAAAGCATGCATTTTTGTTAAATGTAAAGACGATTGCAATGGCCGAAACGTATGCAAAATTCTTGTTTATTCAAAGTATTATTATATTAACTTCGTTGTTTTTGGTAAAAAAAAGTTATTTTCAAAAAAATCAATAGAATAATTGTCGTTAAACGAAGACCCATGCTGTTGTTGATAGGTTTTAAGCACAACAGTCAAGTGATTTAGAATTAGTGAGACTTCTTTCAGTCGAAAGTTTAAGGTTCGAAACTGGTCGCTAGCTAGTCAATTGTGTTCTTTGGCAAGACACTCAACGGACATTGCCTGAACCCAGCGGAATAATGGGTTCTACCAAATTAAAGAAACAATACTCAACACACTGCAATAGCTCTGGTAACCGACGGTGGGCGCGACATGATCTGACGATTGCCAGTGTGTTAACGCCCTTGGTTTTAGCCAATGTTGTTGATAGGTTTTAAGCACAACAGTCGAGCAATTTAGAATTATTCTCCATCCTATCAGAATATTTAGAAATATTTATCCTATAGTTCGATAAACCAAGTGATATCGAATTATTCTCCATCTATTATTCGAATTATTCCCAGGTATGTCTTGATGGCATCACCAACATGTTGCTGGCTGCTGAGAAAGTAGACGAACTGGAAGCAATGTGTTGCTTAATGGAGTCGTGTGGTGGCGTCGATTGCATTGAAAAGCTGCAGGAACATCCCAATGAGACCGTTTACAAGATGTCCCTGAATATCATCGACCATTTCTTTAGTGGCGATGTAAGTATATAGTGGAGAAATGCGGTACCTTTAAATACTACAGGATCGCTTGGAGCGCTTACTATACTTCGTAATTACAAAAGCCTTGGAAAAATCTTCTCCAAGATTATGATAATAATGTTAAGGGTTGGAGTTAAAATTAGTTTTGGGGTTGAGATTAGTGTTTGGGACAAGGTTAGAATTACTTTCCATAGCAATCTAAGTGATCCAAGTGCTCCAAGCGATCCTGTAGTATTTAGAGGCACCCGAGAAATGGGCATTAAATGCTCAATGGTTTTGTATGAATGAACAGATTTATTGCAACAAATCTTGGCTTGCCACCTGAACAAGCCGGTGGACTTCTGTTCAAATATTAAAAAGAAAAATGTAATGGACAGAGTGCACCTGGCTTAACCCTTTTAAAAACTAAAGGAATGTATTATTTACCCACAACACTGCTGGTACGACCGCGGGCATGGACAATTTGAGGTTGTTATAATGCCAGCGTTTTCACATTCACTGGCACTGGGATAAAACTTAAATATCGTACCCATGAACACTGTACCAGCCAAATTGCTGGATAAGTGCATCCACTTTTAGCCGAAGTGTTGTCTGGATTAATGGGTAGTTACAAAAACTAAAGTAATGTTATATTTGACACCATGGCGGGCATAGGCAATTTTGACGATGTAGTAATACCCGCCTTTTTACATTTACCGGCACTAGATAAAAACTTTTATGTACCGGTAATCGCTTAATTGCTTGTTTTTTCCACCATCCTTAACCACCCTATACCCCACAGCAAGATGAACAAGAGAATATCGCCCCAAAGACTGCGGAAAACAACGATTATTTCCAATTCAGTGCCGAAGACAAGAATCCATCTGGTTTCTCTCTCTAAACGTCTCACGCTTTTCCACTTTTCGGTTCCACTCTATGTGAATCTACTGCCCTTTATTTTCCCTTGAACTTTTCGTTTCCGACCCACCGTTTAGAATAATACAATTCCACGCATTAATGTTGGTTGACAGGGGTTTTGTTACAGAATAAAAACACTATATATATATTATTGTAACCTAAATAACATTCTTACATGGAAGTAATAGGGACTTCTATGTTGAGTTGTTAGAATCTTGATTTAATTGGACGCATAATCGGTACCTCCAAATACTACATGATCGCTTATTAACTTCTCTCACTAAAATAAAGATTATGATATTAATGTTAGGGTTAGGGTTAAAGTTAGTTCTGGGGTTGAGATTATAGTGTTTGGGACCGCGTAAGAATTTTTATAGTAATCTAGGCAATCCTGTAGTAGAGACACCCGTAAGGCCAGTTTTTACGTCCGGTCATAGACCACTAACTAGGAAAACCGTGGTTATGATTAGAGGATGTTTATTCCGAATATTACAAGTAAACTCCATAATATAAGCAATAATTATTTGCAAAAAAAATGAAGATGTAATCCTAAATTAAGTTCGGCCCATGTATTTAGCTGAGTGTTGATTTAGCAGATTAATTATTAATGAAAATATAGAGCAAGCTGATAGGCATGATTGCAAAGCTGTTTACCACAGCTTAGTTTCATCTCCGAATATACTCTGTTCCCTTGAAATTTGTTGTATTGTTAAGTTATGTTTAATCCCACAACCATGGACGGTTTGTCAGAACTTGGAAATGTTAAATGTAAGATATAAGGTGAATTGCCTTGCCCAAGGACACAACCGTCCAGCCAGTGACCAGTTTCGATCCTGCAATTTTTGGGTGGACGGAAACAAATTAAGTTACCATAACTGACATAAGATTTGTAAAACAACATGTAAGAGATAGTGTTAGGCGACATGCTATACAGTCGTGTGGAATCAGATTAAGTCTGTCCACACTTTTCAGGCCACCCCTTTTACAGCTTGCTTATTGCAGTGAGGAAGTGTAATAATATTAATATAACCATTTTTACCAGTTGTATATATATTTTTTATACTTAAGGTGTGGCAGTCACTTCTAAATATACCTACACTAAAGCCATAATTTGATAGTTGTGTTTTAACGACTTTTGTTTTTCCATCTTTTTCCCATTTCCAATTAAAAGATTCTGCTGGTATTTTCATTTTGTAAATTCAACTTAGAAAAGTTTGGAAGCTTTAAATCTTTTAGTTTACACTAAAAAATATCAAATTGGTTAAAAATATTTTATTCTTCACAGCAAATTAATTGTTACACTTTTACAAATAACTGCATGCACAATATTTTAGTAACCTAGACCTAATGAGGGTACAACAATATAAAATTTAAATCGAATGTCTACATTTTGGCAAAACAAGTAATCGGTTAATTCTCAGTACCGTACCTTTAAGTAGCCTATTACATCTACTTTAATATAAAACATCCACAATACACATAAGCTATTGAACAAAACAGTTAGGTAGCTAGGGTATTTAAAATTATAAATCCGTAATGTGCATATAGTTTTATTATAGGGTTTCAAAAAACTTTCACTTACAAACTTGCATAAATGTGGCATGAGCTACTAATATTTAATCTAGTCATTGTAAAAGCATGTTAGAATCAAATTAGAAGTGGCTTTGGGGGAAATTAAAATCGATGCGATGATGGGTCAGAAATTCTGATACTTAAGATTTCAGAGTGTTAACAAGATCAATATACTGCTTTTCTGCATCCTCTTTTGAAACACCTTTAAATCCATTCCAAGCATCCCATTTCGCTTTGCCTTTGAAATCCAGCATTCCAGGTCGTTCAGTGTTGCAATCTCCAACAGTTGCTTGCTTAAACAACCCGTATAACTTTAGCAAATCTGCGTCTGATGGTCGACTGGTTAGATTCTTGGCTTCTTTGGCTGCATTTTCGAATGCTTCTGACATTTTTGAATTTTAAGATTTTTAATGAATTTCTTAAAATGAAATCTGAAAAAAGTCAATGATTACTTTAAGTACAAAATTGGCATAACACAGGGAACTATACCATGGATAACGATAGTAACACAAAATGACAGTTGTGTAGGACAACATGGAAAAACAGGGTTAAGCAAATTACAAAGGCAGTCACACTAGTTTTGCTGCAGACAACAAGGGGTTAAGTTAAGAATAATGTTTTTTTAAAAGTCCTTTGGCCAATGATCCATAAACAATGGAAGAAATGTTAACATCGAATTAAGCTTTCTTTCCCCCCCTAAATGTGGCATGGTTAAAAACGGTCATGGATCAAAAGATATACACATTTTATTGACAGTAAAATAGAAGCTTCAAACAGCATTAGGAACAATAGTACATGGAATTTGAAGCCATCATTAATACTTCATTTACCACAGTTCTCAGCCTTTGTGGCTTACAATGCTCTTCAATCCAGTTTATTATACAATGTGAGGCATCCTGAAATGTGTCCGTTGATACAGCTTCATTGAAAGAAACAAACATTTTCTCCATAAGTTGCTGGAAAATATTAAACTTCAAGTCTTCTGACACTTTTCCTTGGACGCCGGTGCCAGTTTTAAGTTGCTGCTTCACAATTTGCTCGTAACTTGCTTTCATGATTGCGAGCGCCATTTTTTCTTTACGAAGTTGGTTCAATTCCTCAATCTGTTTCTTTTTCTGCTGCTGCAAGAACTCCACATAACTTAGAGACCGTTGAAGAATGACGGCTTTGCTGAGTTTCTGCGATCCCCCAATTGTATCTTCTTGCTGAAGGTTGGGGATAATCAATTGGAGTTCATCGTAGCCCTTGCGAATGGCTTCTCTTCTTTTTTTCTCAGCTTGAGTGTGCGCCTCTCTTCTTCGTTCCTTGTAAGTCTGAAGTTTATCGACGGCTTCGTCGTCTTCTTCATCGGTGTTAGGAACGGAGGATGCCGCACTGGAAGGATTGGAAATATGGAGGGAGGTTGTTGCAGCCATCTCAATGTCCGGATGACAGGGTGAATCATTCAATTGATCGAAATTTGAATCATTAAAACTAGGCCCAGCCATCTGATATGATATCCAATAAATTTTATGTTCTCTATTCAATGTTCCTAATGCATCTGTGATAAAAATGTTAATTTATACCAGCTGTTTCAAGCTATTCATCACTTTATTAAGAAAATTTATGTTTTACACCAATTTGCCAACATTTTATATCAATGCTTTAGGTTTAGAGCACAGAGTAAGGTTTAAATTTTTATAAACTAAATAACAAACCAAATAAAGAACAGCATACACCTGCAATAAAATTGTGCGAAAATGATCAAATCGTTATTACTAAAAATGATTTGTCAGTTTATAGCATATGTGCAAATTTATATCATAGTTTGACTTTCTATCACCTTACATAGAGAACATTAAGGTATGTGTTTCATAATAAAACAAATCAATATTGTAAAATATTGCACCAAATACAAAACAAAATCAAATCAGTTTTCAGCTTTTGTAGGAATTCGGTACATAAAGTATACTGTCTCCCTGCTTTTCCTCTATCAGTCTATCCAGGATAATCCCTACAAAAGTGTCTTCTTCAGAATGGGTTACATGGTTGAAATTGACTGGTTGAAACTTCCAACCCAGATGAGTTTTACACTGAGGGCACGTACATATCCTCCATGCATTACCTGGGTACCAAGATGCTTCAGAGTATGCCTGCAAAATACACATCTAGCTGTTACTGAGACAATGATCAAGTGAGTGTTAGCTCAGTTTGGTTCAGCCATTAAATGTGTGAATTATTCAGGGAAGACAGCTGCTGAACATCAATATTGAAGTGTAGAGAAAAGCAATCTGTTGCACACATGCTCTGGTTACAAATGTTTATGTAGGTATGTAATTTGATGTTGCTTTTGGGTTTAAAAATAATTGTTACAATTGACTGCTGTATCTAGGGCTTTGGAGCTAAAGCTCTTTTTGAAATTTAAGTGGAGCTGGCTAAAATTGACGCAAAATAAAATCAGTTAAATCATATATAATACATATACGGTATATGATATACCTCCTCATGGGCATGTATGTTTGCAGTGGTAAAAGTCACCACATTAAATCTTTGCTTTTGCGGATTTTCGAACAATTGTACATTAACTCTTGGAACACCAAGCAATGTTGCATTCCACGTATCAACAGCTAGTGGGCTGGTATAATGCGATAATTGCTGATGATTAGCAATCGTTTCACCACATCTTCTACACAAAAATTCATCTGAAAATGTATTTTAGTAACAAACAAGTACCAGACCATATTCGTTAGCTCTAATTACTACAGGAGCGCTTGGAGTGTTTGGATCGCTTAGAGGGTTTACTATACTTCGTAATTACAAAAGCCTTGGAGAAAACTAAAAAAGGGAAACTTCTCACTAAAAAGACTATGATATTAATGTTAGGGTTGTGATTAAAGTTAGTTCTGGGATTGAGATTAAGTATTTAAGACAAGGTTAGAATTACTTTCCATGGCGATCCAAGCAGTCCTATAGTTATTAAGTGCACCCAACCATATCAGTGCAATGAGAATTTTACTATTACGATAGCAAAGTTAAGCCTAGGTAACTAACAGAGAATTCCTAAGGGAAAAATACTAGGTCATTTTAACACAACAACATTAATTTGATTAGGCTAATCTTACTTTGATGCTCCTTTTCATTAGATAGGGCAAGAGCGACTAGCTGGATTAATACCGCAATTCGAAAAACTTGTTGACATTTGTAATCCACTTTCCACGCCATGTAAAATGATACTAGTGATGCCTTTACTCTGAAATAGGGGATAGGATATTCATGTTTATCCCTGTGAACAAAAAAAACAAAGGGGGTTAACACACGGGTAATCGTAAGATCGCCGTAGGGTTACCGAAGCTATTGCAGCGTGTTGGGTATGATAGACTAGTTCCTTTAACTTGGTAGAACCCATTTATTCGCTGACTTTAGGCAATAGATAGTTTTTCAAATTAATAGGTTTTCATACATCCTTTTTTAATTGCAAATCTTCTAGTACCTTCACCAAAGTATACATGCGTGTCAATGATACTGCTCCGTAGCTCGGGTGTCAGGATGTTTACGTCACAATAGAATTATCAGTCTTCTTGCTCTGTCTTTTTTTTCCAGCAGCACTAGTACACAAACATTAGTAACCTAATGCGCTTACAAATGATAACAATGTGAATGATATTCATGGTAATGATTTGTATTTACTTCATGGGTATTTTTTTGAAGGAGAGAAACTGCTCACTAAAACTATGGAAACTATTTTATACCCTGCCCTAAACACTAATCTTAACCCCAGAGGCCAGAACTAACTCTAACCCCATGTTTAAAACTAACCCTAATGCCCTAATATTCATTTTACCAGGTGAAAAATGCAATGGAATTTAAATTTGTTTAGTATTTCAAACTGCATTCACACCTACGTGACCTACCCTCAAAATGCCACATTTTGCTTACGTGCAGCATTAGGTACTAGGGAATTGGACTTTGAAAATGACGTCACTACCAGTGTTGTTTACCTTCGGGCATCTATGATCAGCATAATGTACAACATAGAGGTCCTATACCGCATGTAGGTAAAATAAGACGAACAAAAATATAAAAGTGTACGGTCGTATGGCCGAATGGTTAACGCGACCGAATTATGTGCCGATTCCGATACAAAACGGTCCTAGTAACAAGCTCATCATCGAACAAAAATGTTCTGTCTTACTCAGTTATGGGTATCAAGAAGTTCGCATGGATAGGATAGGATATTCATCTTTATCCCCGTGAATGAGAAAACCAAGGGGGTTAACACACGGGCAATCGTCAGATCACCTCACGCCCATCGGTGGGTTACCGGAGCTATTGCAGTGTGTTGTATATGATAGACACGTTCCTTCAATTTGGTAGAAACCATTATTCTGCTGGGTTCAGGCAATGTCCGTAAAGTGCCTTGCCCAAGGACACAATCAACTAGCTAGTGAGCAGTTTCGCACCTGCAACGTTTCGATTGAAAGGCGACCGCACTTAACCGCTAGACTAACCGGCTGGACATTGGTTCGGTCAACCCCGTTCTTGGAACGTTGGGATAATCACCGATCCGATTGTTGCTTTTTTTACAGACATTAGAGCCTTTAGGAAACCTGTTGTTAATGAGTACGATACAAAAGAGAACCTGTTCTTAGAAATTTGAATCCCATCACTGGTGCTACCCATATGTTTGAAGAATTGGGAGGTTATAGCCCCAAATTTCATGTTCTTTTTTACCAGCGGCGTACAAGACGTACTGATTATTTAAAATAGGAATAAACCTTATGTTCGTACAACAAACTACAATACCTTCATTAATTCATCGAATATAGGGGGCCTACAACACACTGCAATAGATTTGGCAACCCGACAATGGTGGTATGATAATCTAACGATTAGAGTTTCTCATCTACAACGGTTAAACTTGTATTTAATATCCGAATTACCTTTTGTCACCCGCGGGGTTTAAGATGTTATTTTCAGTTGAAGAAACAAAATTGTCTGCTAGGTCCTTCGGCAAGGCACTTAGCGAACAACGCACAAACCCAGGATTATTAGGTTTTACTGAAACTAAAGGAAGGTCTCAATCATATACAACACATTGCAGTAGCTCTGATACCACGGCGACGGGCTTAAGGTAATCGGACGTGGTCCGTTTGATAATCCTTTCGGAGTTATCCAACTCACGGCGATAAAACATGAATACCATATGTCACACTTTTATTTTTTGCACAAACCATAAATCTAATGGATTATTGATACCCGCCAATTGCATTGCCCGAGGTTAGTAGCCTATATATGTACATATTTTATTATATTATTAAAAGTCCGAGATTATTATAACTTCTCTTTTTTATAAATACGGCGTGTTTAAACGACTGTTCTTTTCGATTTTTCCATAATTTCCGTTCCCGATGTTGATAATGGTATATTTTACTTGATGCTGTTTGCATGTAACGGAAAGACAAAAACTATTAAACAGTGCTGCAATAAGCAGGGTCTCCTAACTGGTCACCAATCAAGCAAACAAGTTCAGTCAGCGCATAGAAGGATAGGATATTCAGGTTTAACCCCTTGAATGGGAAAACCAAGTTAGTTAGGCTAACACACGCCAATCGTCAGATCACCTCGCGCCCATCGTCGGCTTACCGGAGCTATGTTGTGTATCATAGACACGTTTCTTCAATTTGGGTAGAACCCATTAATCCGCTGCGTTCAGGCAATGTCCGTAAAGTGCCTTGCCCACGGACACATCCGACTAGCTAGCGACCAGTTTCGCACCGGCAAAGTTTCGATTGAAAGGCGACGCACTTAACCGCCAGACTAACCAGCCGGCAAAATAAACGCATTGTCGATGATGTACCGATCGTCAACGATGCATTGAAAAAAAAACAACGCAAAAGTCCTTGTAATATACCTTTATATCGCATCATTATCATATGCAATAGATACAAATATGTACAAGTTAGTAGGCACCGAGTGGAATATGTAATAGGGGGTGCAACTGTTATTGCACAGCAGTCTATGTTATCTAATCCTATATTCACAACAATCCACTTATTAACAGCAATGATTGGACAATATTGATGATCACGCTGGAGCGTATTGTAGTGTGAGTCGGTCAAATTCGTTTTCCTGAAAAAATAAAGGTAGTTGTATGATATGACGGACATTTGTCCGGCCGGTTGGTCTGGCGGTTAAGTGCGTCGCCTTTCAATCGAAAGGTTTGCAGGTGCGAAACTGGTCGCTAGCTAGTCAGTTGTGCCATTGGGCAAGGCACTTAACGGACATTACCTGAACCCAGCGGATTAATGGGTTCTACCAAATTGAAGGGACGTGTCTATCCTATACAACACACTGCAATAGCTTCGGTAACCCGACAATAGGTGCGAGGTGATCTGACGATTGCCCGTGTGTTAACTCCCTTGGTTTTCCCTTTTACGGAGATAAACATGAATATCCTATCCTATTTAGTTATCAATGTTTTAAGTTTTATTAGTTTTTTTGCTGTTTTGACAGTATAATACTAAAAGGACACAAACATATCATTAGAAAACCCTATATTACCTTGATAGTGAATTCCTGTACGAATCTATGTGACCTATGCGAGTCTTTCAACTGGGACAAGTATCGGTTTGTCGCTTCAGGTCCCTTCCCACTATGTTGGGAGAGCAGGATCATGTTTATCAAGGTTTCCGGACAATTACTATCCTGAAAAAGAAAAATAGTGTTATTTTTTGCAATTTAACTGTAAAACCCAGTGTATTTGGGTAATATTTAACAATAATATTTAACTACCAAAGTTATTTTTTGCAAATTAACATTTAAACAAGCTAGTATAGGAACTATAATATCAATGTACTGTTTAAATTTTACATTATTTACTCAATCTTCTGACAAATATTAACATTTAATTAGTAGAAAAAGTGATCTAATTTCCACGCTTTATATTGAAATTTCTTATTAACCATTTAAGGACCAATAAAGTGAAAAGTTTTGCTACGGTTACTAACTTATAATTGGATATTTCATTTTTTTCCCATGATGCATAAAGCGCAATGGGCAAACGGACAATTGCCAGATTACCTCAGCTCTAATGTCAAGCTTTTGGAACTATTGCAGTGTGTTGTGTGTATGCTGAAGATATTCCTTCAGTCTTAGTTTAACATTAAGGTTCAGGTGATTTCTAAATGCCTGTCCAAAAAAAACAATTTACTACGTACCAACCAGTTTTGATCCTACAACGTTTCGACTGAAGGTAAAAGCATTAACCGACCAAGCTATTCGACTGGATTCAAGTTATTTGCTGGTTCTACATAAATTAGCTTAAACAGTTTCCCAACCTTGTCCATAGCTTCTTGCAAAACACTCTCAGCTTCATCCCACTTCCCCTGGGCCATGTAGCAGGTTGCCTGGCCATTAAGCAACAAACTACTACTTTGATTTTTGTCCGCCATTTCCTGCATAAATCATTGGGTTGGTATGAAAAAAGTGTCAATGTTTTTTACGCATGTATTTTCAGTAATTAAAAAAACGTTAAATTTTTTGGTGTAGTACTGCTACCATATTTCTTCAGCACTTGGTAGATGTTTGGAATTTTAAAATCCATATGCAAAAATTTATGCTAAATATGGTACAGATAAGTATTATATTTCATTTTATCAAGCGCTTTCATAATGTAGATTTATCAATAATCACAAAACATATTAACAAAAAAAATAGTGTTAACTTTGTGCAAACCTGGAAAATGTAGTACGCGTCTTGTAGTTTTTCACCTCCCACAGCAATGTTGAACCAGGCTTGAGCTAGTTGTGTAAGTGTGGCGTCCTCATCCACTTCCATCATCCTTTTTAACTCTTTTCTAAAGGACCATGATTTTATAAGCTTAAACAAAAGACTTGCCATATGTAACCATATAAGCATATTGTAACCAATTAAGAGTATCACATCAAAAAAATAATGGATATGGTAATTGAAAAACATTTATTAGCCATTTTGGGAATGATATTTGCTACCCGAATTCATTGCTGAAAAAAGTGCCCACATAGAAATGTGATTGTGTCCGCTTCTTTATGAAAGTATGGTAAAATACGTCTTTACTCGTCGAAATTTTACAAATGACATTCATGCCATTATTTTTAACCTACAGTTAGATTTTATTTTCAAACATTTTACAAAACTACACCAAAAGTTTAAAAAAGTTTATAAAAAAACTTACTTGGCAAGGTCCAATCTATTTATAGTTAACAGGATTTGAATGGAAAGAGCAGATCTGTAGAATAAGCATTGTGTTACAATTGTCCAGGAACCAAATTTCTAAAATCTAACCCGAATAATTAACACAAAAGAATAATTAATACAAAAGGAACAATTTAATTATTTGATACAAAATTTTAATACAGGTTAACAATTAATTATCTGATATCTTGGCTTTAATTTTAAAAATCGGTATAAGTGTCTGTGTTTTTTCACATTATTTCTATCAATGTTCCATTCATATAAAAAATGAAGGTACAAATGCCCAAAAATTGTGTTTTTGTATCATAATTGAATCTACTAAAATTTAATTTTATGGCATGTTTTCATTCAGGCAAGGCTGTAAAAAAATAGTACATTAAAATATATCTATTGTTAAAAACCAAAAATACATGTTTCGACAAAAAAAGGTGTATTGGTCAAATTCTGAATTTTAAAATTGAATGAACTTAAAACAATGGCTTACGCTTCAAGACTTTCAATGTTATGTAAAGTTCGTAGCGCAGCATCATAATTGGCTTCGTGGTAGTAGATGCTAGCGGCCATAAGTGGAAGTGTCGTGTTTTCGATGTCAACATTTCCAGATGTCTTTTCATCAACAGCCTGAATGATAATTAAATGTTAAAATCTTTGTAATTAGTAATTATTTTTGTAAATTTTCTGAATTTTAAAACAATGGTATTAAGGTTAAGTAGTGGAGTTTGAATTAAAAACTTTTAATACAAAATCAAAAATATCCTACTGTATGGAACTGGTACCCAACTATTGATAATTTGTTCATATGTAATTTTTTTGATGTCAAAACAAACACTTAGTCATAGTTATTTTTTAACTTGCATGCCATTAAAAGTACAAAGCTTCTTTGAAATTATGTTTAGAGTCATAGAAAGGACATCATTACACAAGCAGCATTAAGCATACTTCTTGCATTCCCTAACCAATGACACATTTTCAAATAAATGATTTTTGATTATTTTTATTTAAATACATATCTATGTTAATACTGATTTACTAAAGTCTTTATTAAACACATTTTATTAACTGGTATGAATTGAATGATTTTTATTGTTATTATCGAAACACATCGTCTACATTTTTACCTTCAATATCACATCTTTTTTCGATGGATTCGACAGATAATCAGCCAGGAGCTTCACAGCTTTTAGCTCATCAGATGCTGAAGATTTTATCTCATCAAGTACCACCCCGAATTTCCGTTGAGAGATGTAAGCTCGGTACATGAAGACAGCACATTCATTTTTCTTGTGTTGCGAACTTGTCTGTAAAAAAAAGAACAAAATTAAAATCCTTTAATTTCTCATAAGGTACACAAGAAAGATAAAGGGTACAACTTTTAATTACCCAAGTTGCAAATTAATGGAATGGTGTATCTTTCGTGTTTTCGGGATATGCATGCATTTATGATTTAACTAAATGTTTTAGGGTATATATATCATTTTTCCAGACTTTTATTTATCATAGTATGATGTGTAGGAAATTGTTTTAGATGCGACTGGGGACGGAACGGTAGTCTGATTTTTCTCTGCTGGGTGGCGCTATTTATTTTTTTGGAATTATCTGGGGAGTAACTATTTTCGATATTAATGTTAGGGTTGGGGTTAAAGTTAGTTCTGGGGTTGAGATTAGTGTTTGGGACAGGGTTAGAATTACTTTTCATAGCAATCTAAGTGATCTAAGAGGTCCTGTAGTATTTAGAGGCACCCACGACTGAGTGGTCTTATACTAGTTTTCGCACTTACTAATCGTATTCCTCGTTAGTGTAGTGGTAAGCGTCGCCGACTGTCACGCGGCAGACTGTGGTTCGATTCCCCTACGGGTAGTTTTTTTTTAACTCTTTTGTTTCTTAGTTATAAACAAACTCATCATAACGCCGCATTCAGCTTGTCTGAGCATTTTTGGAATTTATCCAAGCATTGGCTAAAGTAATCGATCTCTTGGCAGTTTTTGGATTGTAAACACTATTTACTTAAAATGCGTAAATGGTGTAATAAACATGGGGCTAGAGTTAGTGTTAGTCTTGCGGTTGAGTTTAGTGTTCAGGAATGGGTTAAAATTAGTGTCCGTAATTTTAGTGAGTAGTTTCCCTCCTCCCCGCTTTAGTACAGCTGATAAATAGCGCCATCCAGCAGAGAAAAATCAGACTACCGTTCTGTCTCTAGACGCATGTAATTGTTTTACACCATTAAGATAGGATAATCACTACATTTAATACAAATCAATTGTTCTATCAGCTTAATTTGCTTATAATTGGTTTACGTGTTTATATGGCCAGACCTTTTAATTGTACTGCTTATTCTATTGAAGATTTGCAGAAAAATATCTGGTTTTATAATACCTTTGTATTTGGAGAAAAGGTAAAACGAGAATAAAGTATATAGCTTCATTATCTTACCTTTGCTTTTTGTGCCTCGTTTATACATTGTTGGTAAAGTCCAATATAAAACGCGTTTTTCACGTCAAAGAGTTCGTCAACTTCTGTTTGGGCCATTTTAGGGAAATAATATCTTTTGTAACAATTAAACTGTATGCTAGCTAGAAAATTATCGGTGAGTCTTTATTCTGTACAACACAGCGCTAACGAATAAGAATGTTGAATTCCACAGTAAAGTTCTCTATAAATCCCCAAAACTGACGCATTAGAGTTAATATTACTATAAAAGAACAACAAATGGCATAAACGTTCATTGACTCTTATTTTGTTAAGTATAATATATTTTTTATCAAAAAGATGGACCTTTGCTTATTTCTAAAGGCAATTGGTAACTACGGTATAAAAATCAACATTCTAGCTAAAGAGTATTTCCGTGCATAAGAATAAGTGACTACCAAATGGCCATATCAACACGAAATGAATTACGCGTCATCTTAACAGAAAATGACAAGTTGTCAAAGTTAAGTATCGCTATATTGAAATAAATTGATTTCAGTTGACAAAGTATTTTAAAATTCAAATTTGTCCTATTTTAGTACTGTAACATTTCCCCAATTTTCAGCAACACGTCGAGTTGTTAAAATGTTTAAAATGAAACGCTTGGTTGAGTACCTACCACGTGACTAATGTCTTCTGCAACTAATGTTTTGACTTAACCAAATCTCTTTGATCGGTAACATGACCACTCGAAGTGATTTCTTTTTCGATCAAAGCCAAAGCTTATTTCCTGATTCTCAGAAATTTTGCAACGATATCGGTCCAACGCCTCCTCCGCTATTTACACAAGACAATACACAGGGAAATAAAAGTAAGTTTATTTTGGTCCCATTGTTAAATATAATCACATTTAGACCCTCTCAAATAACATTTCTAAAACTTTCAACCTGTTTTCCAAATTTTAAATACCTGTCTTTCACTCTTCAATGCATGTAAAATATAGCATTATGGACTTGGTTTTGTAACCAAATTCTATTCTACTATACAAAAGTGTAATAACCTTGGCAATCAAAACTGCAGTAGTTAGATTTTAGTTAAAACATGATTAAAGTTAATGTTACTCAAATGTCTAATTTTGTTTTGTATTTTCACAGTATTTTCAAATACAAATTTGTTGTTTCAGAAAGACTATTTAATCCTCCTCGAAAGTTTCAAGATGAAAATATATTGCCCCGATCCCCTCCTTATATCGAGAGGAATACAAAGAAATTTGTTCCATCAGAAGTGCATAAAGCTTTCTCTAAGACCTGCCTACCCCCATCACCATCAGTTCTCGGTCAAAAATACCAATTTTCTGCACCATTTTCACAAAATCCTGGTGATAATCAGGCGGAAAATAAGAAATCAAAGCAGTTTCCACTGCCTCTTGTACCAGAAGCGCTCTCTAGAGTTGAAAACTTTGTGAGCAAGCATCGAAGTGCGCCTGTGCCAACCCAGTCACAAAGAAGTACATTGAATTCGCAACGAAAATCTTGGCAGCCACCCAAAGCTACCCCAATCCAGATGAAATCACCACCTCCAAAAAAATCGACATTAAATGTGGTCCCTGAGACCCCCTTTACCATCAATGAGAAGATTGCTGCTTCCACAGAGAGTTTAAACTTTGACATCCTTGATGAAAGTGACGAGGAAGGCCGAGGAGCAATCTTCGGACCATCTTTACGAACCCCGGCTCCCGTCCAACTACCCCCAATACGGACACCTGGTGGACATATGAAAGATGGCGTCAAATTGAGAACAATCGAAGAAATTCGTATCCTTTCACTTTTGAGATTAAAGTTTTTATATATAGTTATGTTGATTATGTTAAACAGTCTATAATTTAACAAAGTGTAAAATAAGCAGATGTTTATTAAACAAAAAGACAATGTGTGATACTTTATATACTTTTCAAACATTTTAAAGCCCTATATTTATTAATAGTCCTAACATTACATTCTTCCAGGTAGGTAATATAACTGGGATTATGTAGTTTAATTATAATTATTTTCAGTCATAATCTAAACCTGTTTTCCTTATATATAAAAAATGTTACAGCTGACAAATATCGTTCAGTGTTCAGTACAATCCCTTGTTTCAATGTAGTCCAGTCAAAGGTAAAAGTAAAGTAAAACGGTATTTTTATTATTTATGAAAAAGTGTTGTGAAAATCAAAAAGTGCAGGGGCATTGTCTCATGTGCCCCATGTTCTCTTGATTATAGTTAAGGTTAACCCAATATCATGGGTTCAAGCAATAAGTGACGTGCGTAAAGGCACCAACTGACCAAATGGTTAATAGTGACTTATGTCAATTCAGCAACCTTACGCCCAATGTTGATGATATAACTGACAGAGTTATGCAGCCAGACTATCAATGCTTAAACTCCACGTTGGGATTTCTTAATAAGGACTGCATCATTATCCTGGCCTAATACAGGGCCAAAAATCTACGCGAGTAATACTTGCGTGATCACTCACATGACGCACGTTGTGCGAGTAAGAATTTACTCTTGCATATAAAAACTAATTAACGTGTACCGGGGCCGTTTTTTATTTAACTGGGTTATAACGTTTTTATTATACATACGTCATGTCCAATTACTGGAGTATACAACATCATAATTTAAGATTTTTATAATACCTCATGTAAACAGTTGTTGTTACTTCATACAAACGACAGTTGCGAGCCATGTTTACTCCCATTACTCGCATGACTATTTACTCGCTTGAGCTTCCACACAAGAGTGAATTCTTATTTGATGGATTTTTGGCCCTGCTAATAGCTGCAAAACTTCAGGTATTCGATGACGCACTGTACACAAACAAAGCACTGGTGGTGTGTGCCCCAACTGGGTCTGGAAAGACTGTTATATTTGAACTTGCCATCATTGCCATGTTGATCAACTCCCCAGCTAATCCACAAGGAAAGCGGAAAACTGGGGGGAGCATTTCAAAAGTTGTTTACAGTATGTAGATTGCTATTGTGGTATTAGGACAGTATATTTCTTTCATAGGCTAGTCATTATACACTTATTTTTTAGTTATCAAAGTTTTCATTGTTTTTGATCCTGATTGTCATTAAAATTATTAAATTGGACCGGATAGGACAGGATATTCATGTTTATGGTAAAACCAAGGGGGTTAACACACGGCAAACATCAGATCACCTCGCGCCCACCGTCGGGTTACCGGAGCTATTGCAGTGTGTTGTATGATTGACACGTTCCTTTAATTTAGTAAAACCCATTAATCCGCTGGGTTCAGGCTATGTCTGTTAAGTGCTTTGCCCAAGAAAAACCACCAGACTAAACGACCGGACTTTGTTGCTATAACGTAATCTGAATATTGTTTCAACCCAGTGGCGCCAATTAAAGCACTTTGCACTGAAAGATATGAGGATTGGTCCAAGAAATTCTCCCCACTTGGTCTCGAATGCCAGGAGTTGACTGGGGATTCCGATGTAGACGATTATTGGCAGCTGCAGAAAGCCGATATCATTCTAACCACTCCTGTAAGTCATTTGTATTAACATTTATTTGTTCTATGCATTTGTGTTCAAAGCAATAATTGATATATATCTCTGGTTGTTGGTAACTACAAATATCTTAATCGAAAGTCAGAAATTTGCATAATTAAAGATAGGATAGGATATTCATGTTTATCCCCGTGAATGGAAAAACCAAGGGGTTAACACATGAGCATTCCTAAGATCACCTTGCGCCCACCGTCGGTTTACGGAGCTATTGCAGTGTGTTGTATATGATTTACACGTTAATTTGGTAGAACCCAGA
>CH001285.1:192854-216043 GCA_000149265.1 Ciona savignyi | reverse complement strand
ACACATCAGCTACTCAACTGTGGATTAACTGTTTTTTGCAATAAGTGGTATTCTCAACCAGTAGGATAATGCTCAGTTTCAATAACAGCAGACATTAAATGCTCCGCATACACAACAGCAAAACATTATACAAACAGCCAAGGTAAACCATGAAAGAAATAGGCTTTTCCCACCGCATAGTCTAGCCTTTGCCTAATGGCTGGTTTATTTCTATAAATTGCTGGCAGTTACAGTTTAATGCATTCTGTTATAGTTTTCTTGTTCTATTTTCACTTTTATTATTTATGATATAAATTGCTAAGACTTATTATTCTAAAGTCATTTAAATACGAGACCTATATACCTCAGCATTTAGCTTAGGTCCAGGACCGTGCAGGCCTTAATGACCGCGCTTAAAGTAAGCTGTCACCATTTACATTGGTTCAGTAAGACTATATGACAAGTGTTATGCTAAGTCTCCATAATAAAAACGAAAATACAACGCTCCTGCAGGCGCTTCTGTTACTAATTCACCTCTAAACTGACACATGATTGTATACAATGCATATAGGCACGAAATCTCAACAACGTCAGTGACGTAATACGGGAAATCCCCTAACATAAAATGAAATACATATTTGCTCATAACTCTTTAACCAAAAAATATTGGAAGAAACTGATTTGATTTTTAAAATCAGCGTATTTTTTTCCATTTATTAAGATATTCTTAAAATTGACTTCAGTTCCCCTTTAAAAAGGTGTTCAACAAAAATTAAAATTCACATCGGAAGTATCTTCATGTAATAAAATATAGTTTGTCAAATTTCATAAAGCTTTACAAAATATATAAATTTCATAATATATAAAAATTATTATTGGTCAATTGCAGGAGAAATGGGACAGTATGACCCGCAGATGGCGAGATAACACCTCCCTGGTGCGAAGAGTTCATTTGTTCCTCATTGATGAAGTTCACCTGTTGAACGATGAAACACGGGGAGCTACTATGGAGGTGGGTTGTGTTTTCAACTACTCTTTGCAGGTGCGAAACTGGTCGCTAACTAGTAGGTTGTGTCCTTGGGCAAGGCACTTTACGGACATTGCCTGAACCCAGTGGATTAATGGGTTCTACCTAGGGCTGCGAATTAACAGTTAATTTGAAAAACGGTTAACTGATGTAACAATAATCGGTTAACCGTTTACCGATTTTCTTTAGGCTACTGTCAAATCGGCAGCGTTTTTGGCAAAGAAAGTTATAGGTTGGGCAGCCGTTTGACAATATAGCGCCGAGTAAACAAGCCGCAGATCGTGGCCGCGTTGCCTTTTGTCTTGCCGTGCTGATTACAGATAAGAAAATTGGCGCGAATCCAAGATCATGTGTATTTACCCCGATTGTGATTATTTCTACCGATTAGGGCTGTGCATCGGTTAACGGTTAACCGGTTAACCGACGGGCCGTCAGTTAACCGTTAATAAAATCGGTAAACGGTTAACCGATTAGAGCTCGGCGTAATTACGAAATTACGGACGTCGGAATTACGTTACGTAAGTAGGGATGTGCGAAGTTAACGTGGACGTCAGTTAACTGTCAATGAAGTCAATAAATGGTTAACTGACTGTGTTCGTTTTTCAGCCTACAACAGCGCATGATAACAAAATAATTTATATGGTGGTTGTTCTTTTTTAATGACCACGCAGTTGACTTGCAGTAGGCCTAAGTGATGGTACGAGTAACGGTCAAGACCTCGAGATCGTATCGACTTGGTATGATTTTGTAGGTCTTGGCGTTGCTAACCGCAGCACCGCTTTTCTAACGATTCGTCGCGGTGTTTATTGCTTTGATCGGCTCGCGGTGTTTATTGCTTTGATCGGCGGTTTGACCTAGGGTTACGTTGACCTAGATTCAATACAGGACCTCTGACGCACTCCCGCGAGCGTTTTTCCTATGTTCTTTTCTTTGATCGGTTAACCTTTATAAGAATCTAGGTTCTTGCACAGCCTTAGTATACAGTGTTATGGCCACGTGTATTAATTGAAAAAAGTAAAGTCGAACAATAGGCAAACTTCTAATTGTAAAACTTTAGTTCCCATAATAGACTTAATATTTTGTCGAATTAAGCGGCCAGTTCGTGCGGGCCACCGATGTTTTGACTAGTGCGACGTACGGTACGATAAGAATATAAGATAAACGTAAGATGACGGAAAGTGACCTTATCTTGTGAAGACACCGGCCTTGCGGCAGCGCAAGATAACAATACACGCTATAAGCAGGTTGTTTTTATAACGCCGTGAGGCCGGCTTGCATCGTTACATCGAGTAGGAAAAAATGCCGATTTAATCGGTTAACCGGTTAACCGATTTATTTTTGGATCGGTTAACCGTTAAGATTTTTTATGAATTTGCACAGCCCTACTACCGATGGTTCGAACTATTTTACTGGGACAAAAATATGTTAATTTGTTAAACCTAAAAATCAAGGAATTGCTCAGAAAGTATATTTACAACGACGTGCATATCCCGTTTGAATAATTACGGAGAAATGCGTAATTACATAATTTCGATTTGACGTCCGTAACACAATGCCGATGTCCGTAATTACGTAACTGAACGTAATTTCGTAATTACGCCCAGCTCCATCATAGCATTGAAGCAAACTACAGTTGTCAGACAGGTATTTCACGCCAGAAAAGCGTGCGTTTTATCAACCAACGAACAGATAAGAGTTTTTTAAAAAAAAGAGTTGTTTAAAAACGGTTAAACGGTTAAAATTTGTCGTGACGGTTAACCATAAAAACGGTTAACCACGGTTAACCGTTAATTTTTCGCATCCCTAGTTCTACCAAATCAAAGGAACATGTAATTCACATATGCCATGAAGGTTAGTTGTGTATTCCACTACTCTATTCGCTGGTTATCCTAGATACTGCATTTTGCAACACTGTGTCCTAACCCAGTGGTTTGAATTAGGGCAATATAAATTACAGATATAACAAGGAAAACTTAAATGAGGCACGGCAAGTGTGAAAACTGCACCCTAAAATAAATATTAGGGCATTAGAGTTAGTTTAAAAAATAGCGTTAAAGTAAGGGTTAGTTCAGGGGTTGAGATTAAGTTTCAATAGTTTTAGTGAGCAGTTTCCCTCCTTCCCTCCTTCCCGCTTTCCCTCCCTTTAGTGTTGCAAGATATAACTAAAACTCAAAGAACATCCAATAATATACAACACACTGTGCTTTCTTCGGCAAACCGACAGTGGGCATGCAGTACTCCGACCTTTGTCTTTGTATTATCACGCCCTTTTTAACATGTATAATTACATCTGTTTGAAAAACAACATATTGCTCTTTTTATGAAATACATTTTATCAAACTTGTTAACAGGCAGTAGTGAGTAGAATGAAGACAGTGCAGTCTTGTATGAAATCAGAGGACTCTGGTTTAAGATTTGTAGCGGTATCGGCAACTATCCCTAACACTGATGATATAGCGGAATGGTTGGGTTCTGCAAATCAACCAGCTCTTTCCTTCGAGTGAGTTAATGTGACCTCTTCTAATAAGAATTGAAATGTGCTTTTTTAACAGCACACTGTAACATGCATATTTTACCATATGCTTAAGTTTTGCACCCCTGTCAAAACAGCAGGTCTATGGCAATGACTACAAAGCATGCGTATATTCCTGCCATTGAACATAACATTCTGGGAATTAGGGCTAAGACATTGAGATACTGTGCCATTTGCTATTCTGTTTATCTTAAGTTTATTAAACCCATAACCACACCACCTAAAATTTTTCTTTGCCAATAATAGTCATCAGATGGGCACAAGTTAATGGGTTGAGATTTCTTTTCAGCTTGCTAGTGCTTTCCATCCTTGTTTGTAACCCAACCCCAGCTTAAATATTAAAAAAACCTTATGCTTTAATGAACAAAAATGATTATTTCTAGCATGGATGAAAGCTACCGACCTGTTAAACTGAGAAAGGTGGTACTTGGGTATCCATGGTCTTCCAATGGATCTGAGTTCAAGTTTGACATCAATCTTAATTACAAACTCGGGAATGTGATTCATACTTATTCAGAGGGGAAACCAACACTTGTGGTATGTGGTTACTTTGTTTTTGTTAACACAAAATTCTTTGCAGGTGCGAAACTGGTTGCTAACTTGTAGGTTGTGTCCTTGGGCAAGGCACTTTACAGACATTGCCTGAACCCAGCGGATTAATGGGTTCTACCAAATTGAAGAAACGTGGCTATCATGTACATGTGAATCATACACTTCACACTAAATAGCTCTGGTAACCCGAAGATGGGTGCGAAGTGACCTGACGATTGCCCGTGTGTTAACCCCGCTTGGTTTTCCCATTCGCAGATAAACATGAATATCCTATCCTATCCTCGACCCAGTGGAATTAAATGTGCTGTTATAACAGTGGATTTAAAACCCTAAAACTTAAGGAATTAAATATACAACACAGGGACAACTTAATTGTGGTCAGATTACCATTATTATAACAACTGCTATTGTACCTGACAGCAATAAAAAAATTATTATTATCTAAATCTGATATCCTATTATCCTTAATCCACATCAATCTAAGGCCATATGGTTGCTTATATCAGAAGAACATTTGTTTGTAAAACAGGGCTATGTGTGTTTTTTAGCAAAATACACAGGCCGTAATAAAATAAAAGAAACAGTGATGTTCATTCTTTAGTTCTGCTCCACAAGGAAAAGTGTAGAACAGGCAGCTTCAACTCTGGCAAAGGATCTTAACTTTGTACTAGACGCCACACACAAGCAGACGTTAACCAAAGTTGCCAACATAGTCAGAAATACCAGGTCAGCAAGCACAGTTGTATAAGTAAGGAATTTTAACAAGTTTGACCGGTTAGTCTAGCGGTTAAGTGCATCGCCAGGTCAGCAAGCACAGTTAATTAAGGATAGGATAGGATAGGATATTCATGTTTATCCCCGTGAATGGGAAAACCAAGGGGGTTATCACACGGGCAATCGTCAGATCACCTCGCGCCCACCGTCGGGTTACCGGAGCTATTGCACTGTGTTGTATACGATAGAAACGTTCCTTCAATTTGGTAGAACCCATTAATCTGCTGGGTTCAGGCAATGTCCGTAAAGTGCCTTGCCCAAGGACACAACCGACTAGCTAGCGACCAGTTTCGCACCTGCAACCTTTCGATTGAAAGGCGACGCACTTAACCGCTAGGCCAACCGGCCGGAGTAAATTTAAGTAATAAATTCCCCAACTACAACAATATTGTGAGGACAGATTAAGGGAAATGTTAGTGGGAGGAATAGGATACCACCATGCTGGATTAGATGCTCATGATCGGCACCTAGTGGAGGAAACATTTCTTGCAGGAGACCTTCTTGTGTTAGGTAACAATGTTTGAGTTTTATAGCAGTTGCCTTAAAAGACTGGTTTAATGCATCAAGTTGAAATTAAGTGAAATAAGTTATGTTTTTCAATATTAATATAGTTTAGCTTATTTTTGTTTGTGTAATTAGACACAGAGAGAAAATAATAAGTAAAATAGTAAAAAAATACAGCAGTCTCAAGATTATAGCTTTGAAAGTGGTCAGCAGCTAGTTTATTGTGCACTTAGGCATGGTATATCACATGAACTCAGTGGGTTTATGGTTTGTGCATGTGCTAAAAACATTTTAATCAACACACTGCAAAAGCTCAGGTAGCCGACAATTGGAGCAAGGTAGTATGCTGATTCCGCATATATTAATTATACCCCTTGAGTTTTTATAAATTAGAATAACCTGAATATTATATTACTTGTACCATATTTTTCAGTTTTCCCACCCCAGCAATAAACATGCACATCCTGTCATTTCTCAATATAAAAATCGATCAGTTATCTTTATTCGAAGGTCAATACGAATGCAATTTTTAAATTGATTTTACCGCAATTATTATGCATTGTGTAAAAACACAGCATATAAAGGTAATTTGCAATAGGTTGTAAGCACCTACTGCATTATATGCTCATTGTAAGACCATCACGTATTTTCTCAATATGAAATTCGATATTACAGTGAGTACCAGCACATTAGCCATGGGTGTGAATCTGCCTGCCCATCTGGTTGTGGTCAAGTCCACATGTCACTATGTGAAAGGAACATTCCAGGAATACACGCAATCCGAAATCCTTCAAATGACAGGCAGAGCCGGCAGACCTCAGGTGGGTTATATGGTTGTGGAAGGATAGGATAGGATATTCATCTTTATCCCCTTGAATGGGAAAACAAGGGGGTTAACACACGGGCATTCGTCAGATCACTTTGCGCCCATCGTCGGGTTACCGGGGATATTGCAGTGTGTTGTATATGATAGACACAACCCTTCAATTTGGTAGAAGCCATTAATCTGCTGGGTTCAGGCAATGTTCGTAAAGTGCCTTGCCCAAGGACACAACCGACTAGCTAGTGACCAGTTTCGCACTAGCAACCTTTCGATTGAAAGGCGACGCACTAAACCGTTAGACCAACGGGCCGGACGAAGGTTATTTATGTTTGTAAACAGATAACTCATACATATAACCTACGACGTAACAACTGTTTAAATCTAGTATTATTACAATATTACATTATGATACTGTATACTCCAGTATTCGGGCGCGATATGCAAGAGTAAATTCTTACTCGCACGGCATGCGTCAGGCGAGCAACACAAGTAGTATTTTTGGCCGTGAATCCCCTCAGGACACTAAGAGATTTAAATTTTATAGTCAACCTGCTGTTTTAACTGCCAATAATCGTTTTTCATGTCTAGCTTACCCCCGGCCCCAGGTGTATAAAGGTGGCACATCGATTCCCACACAATACAAACCCATTGATTTTATTCCCAGTTTGATGAAACAGCAACCGCAGTTATAATGACAAGGGAACAGTCCCGATCACTCTACCAGAATATCGTGAACGGATCGCAGAAGATTGAAAGTTCTTTGCACAGGTTCTTTATTAATAACATTTATTATGCTGTTTATGCACATCCATCTTTATTTTACTATTGCTTTGTATTCAATTTGACAAGCTTATAAATAAGAGTAACTGGTGGCTTTTTAGTTTATTTTAGGCAAATAGGATAGAATATTCATGTTTATTAACGTGGATGGGAAAACCAAGGGGGTTAACACACAGGCAATCGTCAGATCACCTCGCGCCCACCGTCGGGTTACCGGAGCTATTGCAGTGTGTTGTGTATAGGGATGCACAAACTAGAATATCTTGGTATTCTAGAATAGTTATTTCGAATCCAGAATATCGAATCCTATTCTATATTAAAAAGCAAACTCGAGTTAAAGTGGAAAGATCGTCAAAAATTTCTGCTGGCGCTGACTACCTCTATGGCCAGTGTGATTACATACTTATAATCATAGGCGGCGACTTCAGTGAAATGTTACCGTTGCGCGAAATTTTATGACGTCACAATCGGCCCTATGCCTCGAACTAACTCGGATAGAACTATGATACTAACGATTTACAATGCTAAAATATTAAGCCAGGAGTTTAAGTGTTTAATCTAACTACTTCCACCGCTGAAATATTGCATGGTCGTTAATACGCAGCTCAGCATCAACAGTACGGAAAGAATATACCAAACATTTATGTGTCTGCGAGGGCTGTGCAAGAACCCAGATTCTTATAACGGTTAACTGATGAAAGAAAAAAAACGTTAACCGATGTTAGCCTACTGTTCTCTCTAGCTAATACTTAGAAATTGGAAGAACATGGGGAAAAACGGGAGTGCGTCAGTGTTCCTGTATTGAATCTAGGTCAACATAACCCTAGGTCAAACCGCCGATCAAAGCAATAAACACCGCTGGAAAAGCGGCGCTGCGGTTAGACGATTTAATGTGATAATTATTTAAATGCGCAGGGAATTTTTTGCGTAATTATAAAACAGACATTGCGGCGGGTCCATTCAATTATAGTTTCTTAATGTGCAATGTATATTATTTCGAATCCAAATATTCGAAATAAACGTAATATTTGGATTCGAATCCCGTAGGATTCGAATCCGGAAGATTCAATATTCTAGTTTGTGCATCCCTAGTTGTGTATGATAGGCACATTTCTTTAATTTGGTAGAACCCATTAATCCGCTGGGTTCAGTCAATGTATGATAAGTGACTTGCCTAGGGACACAACCGACTAACTAGCGACCAGTTTTAATGCTGCAATCCTTCGACTAAAAGGCAATGCATTATCCCACCAGACTAATCTGTAGAACATCAGTTAAATTTTTTCTAATTTATTTAGAGATTAACTGGCAGCAAATCTCTTAACCACTTAACTGCAAACTTAAACACACCCCTATTTTTTATTAATATTTATTCCTATTTTTGGATTAATTTATTATTTATCGCACAATTTTCATATTCTATGTATTTTATTTGCAGTCACCTTATAGAACATCTGAACGCGGAAATAGTGTTGCTGACAATATGCGATGTATCAGTGGCGTTGGAGTGGATAAGATCTACGTTTCTCTACATTCGACTGCTCAAAAATCCTACTCATTATGGTAAGTCATGTTGGTAGATAATCATTTATCATACCGTGTATGTAGTGTGGTGGAAAATGTATTTTTAAGTTGTATGAGTGATATTTTAATAATTGGATTAATCTGGATGGAATTTTATAAGTAAAACACCAAAGGAAGTTATGATTACGATGGGAAAACATTATTTACTTCCACAGTCATCATAATAAAGCTTTTTAGCATGTTAAGTTTGATATAAAAAGTATTTAATTGCATTCACTGGTTTGGAGAAATATACCTTAAAGGGGAACTGAAGTCGATTTTAAGAATATCTTAATAAATGGAAAAAAATACGCTGCATTTCAAAAATCAAATCACTTTCTTCCAATATTTTTTGGTTAAAGAGTTATGAGCAAATATGTATTTCATTTTATGTTAGGGGATTTCCCGTATTACGTCACTGACGTTGTTGAGATTTCGTGCCTATATGTATTGTATACAATCATGTGTCAGTTTAGAGGTGAATTAGTAACAGAAGCGCCTGCAGGAGCGTTGTATTTTCGTTTTTATTATGGAGACTTAGCATAACACTTGTCATATAGCCTTACTGAACCAATGTACATGGTGACAGCTTACTTTAAGCGCGGTCATTAAGGCCTGCACGGTCCTGGACCTAAGCTGAATGCTGAGGTATACAGGTCTCGTATTTAAATGACTTTAGAATAATAAGTCTTAGCAATTTATATCATAAATCATAGAAGTGAAAACAGAACAAGAACACTATAACAGAATGCATTAAACTGTAACTGCCAGCAATTTATAGAAATAAACCAGCCATTAGGCAAAGGCTAGACTATGCGGTGGGAAAAGCCTATTTCTTTCATGGTTTACCTTGGCTGTTTGTATAATGTTTTGCTGTTGTGTATGTGGTGCATTTAATATCTGCTGTTATTGAAACTGAGCATTAGCCTACTGGTTGAGAATACCACTTATTGCAAAAACCAGTTAATCCACAGTTGAGTAGCTGATGTGTAGTCTAACAATAAGTACACAGCAAGCACTCAGATACGTAAGTGAAGAATATATATAATAGATCTTTACTTAACTACCCAAATAAGTTAATAAGAATATACCACTTTTCTAATTTAGTTCCTTTTATTAGATATTGTAAAATGCCTAAAGTTAAGCCACTGAGAAGGAAGAAAGAGTGAGTGGAGTATATTGTTTTGCTCCGGGATGTACAAATTCCTATTACAGCACACGAAAATTCCAATCCACCTGTGCTCTTCCATCGATTTCCTCACAACGACAAAAAACGGTTAAAGCAATGGATACAACAATGCACAGCGTTCTAAACTACCTGTTGAAAAAGAACCGCAGTGTGTAGTGTACATATTTGTGACAAGGATTATCATAGTAAAATTGTATTTGACTCCAATGGAGTAGCCAAGATGATGAAAACAAACCACTTGGTGAAAAATACAGTTCCAACAATTTTTAATTTTTCTGATTATGATTTTAAACATAGTGATCAACCCAGTACATCAAGTGCAACTTCAAGAACTTCTTTATCCAAGCAGATAATTGAAAAATAAGGGCTTTTAGTAATGCAAGTCCAGTCTGGCGTTATTTTGTGCACAAATGCATGTACATTCATGCAGCATAAACATTCTTGCGGGTGTGTCCATAAGAATACAGTTTTTGCAACGGCACCAAGTCATGTCAATAAGTAATGTTTTTAAATAAACATTTTCTTCTATGGGGCTTGCATCTTCAAAGATACTCTCAGACGTTTTCCTTGGTTCAAATGCACATGACTAAATTCTGTGTTGTTTTATTGTGTACAATAAAACTTCTTTCATCCATGCCAGAATGCTGAAAACTGTCATCCATTTTAGTTTTACAACATTAACTTAAATTTACTCTAGAAATGAAGAAAACAAAAGAAATTTGTTAAAACTTCTATGCATATGTATACCAAATCTCTCACACTCTCAGTTTGTAGCCTAGGGGTTGATAATAACATTGCTAGTCTAAGTTGCAGATTATGGCTATATATTGAAAAGCAACAATCATGAAAGAAATAGGCTGTTCCCACCGCATAGTCTGATCTTTGATTGATGGCTGGTTTATTTCTATAAATTGCTGGCAGTTACAGTTTACTGCCTCCTGTTCTAGTTTTCTTGTTCTATCTTTACTTCTATGATTTATGATATAAATTGCTAAGACTTATTATTATAAAGTCATTTAAATACGAGACCTGTATACCTCAGCATTCAGCTTAGGTCCAGTATCGTGCAGGCCTGAATGAGTGCGCTTAAGGTAAGCTGTCACCATGTACATTGGTTCAGTTAGGCTATATGACAAGTGTTATGCTATGTACATTGGTTCAGTTAGGCTATATGACAAGTGTTATGCTAAGTCTCCATAAAAAAAACGAAAATACAACGCTCCTGCAGGCGCTTATGTTACTAATTCACCTCTAAACCGGCACATGATTGTATACAATGCATATAGGCACCAAATCTCAACAACGTCAGTGACGTAATACGGGAAATCCCCTAACATAAAATGAAATGCATATTTGCTCATAACTCTTTAACAAAACAATATTGGAAGAAACTGATTTGATTTTTGAAATCAGCGTATTTTTTTCCATTTATTAAGATATTCTTAAAATTGACTTCAGTTCCCCTTTAAAGTTATGCCCAAAGTTAGTGGAATCGCAATGCTTTAGTTTATGTTTAAATTAGTAATATACTGAGTTCAAACTAGTTCTACTAATCCCGTAAAATCTAACCTTTTAATCTGACTCACTTTACATATGTGTCAACTGGTTTAACTCTATACTTTATATGACCAAACCCAAAGAGGTGCCTCTAATTACTACAGGATCGCTTGGAGCGCTTGGCTAGCTTGGATTGCCATGGAAACTAATTCTAACCTTGTCCCAAACACTAATCTCAACCGCACAACTAACTTTAGTCCCAAACCCAACATTACGGTTATAATATTCATTTAAGTTTCACTTTTTTGTTTTCCCCGAGACTTTGCTAATTACGAAGTATAGTTTTAGTTTAGTTTATTTTTTTGCTCCTTTGTACAATAAGGAAGATTAGAACAATTTTTTCAAGTTAAAGAGCCAGGATAAAACGACAAAACTACAGTAGTTAAAACACATCAGTTACTAGACACATTTGCAAGTTAGATACATTAATAAAAAAAAAATTCAACAGAAAACAATTTAAATCAAAATTAAACAATTAAATGTAATGTTATCTAAGTCTTGAGTAAAAGTGTGCAAGCGCGACCCAGTACTGAGGGGGGAGCCGGCTTTGGGATTAAGTGAAAAAAGAAAAATCTCCTAAAATGAAATTCCACTAGTGTTTAAAAACAAACGTTTCAAAACACACTATAGTAAGCGATCCAAGCGCTTCTGTAGTAATTAGAGGTACCGACCCAAAGTACCTCAATAAATGTAACACCACATGGTCCTGTAGACACAATAAATCCATGATTCATCCAGGTTATCCAGAAGGATTAAGCAAGGAGGAGGCAGATACCAGACTGCACGAGCTATGCACACATAACCTCAGTCAACTCCAGTCCTTTAATCTTATTTCCATCGATAAAGACCAACGGCTGATACCAAATGAACCAGGGCGACTTATGGCGCGATATTGCTTGACTTTTGATACAGTCAAGAAGTTTGGTTCCCTTACTGGCAATGAAAGCCTTCAAGAAATGGTTTGCATCATTAGTTTATTGCATTTTCTGTTAGCTATACTCTGATACTCTGTATAATAAGATATTACGTCATTAAATATAAGACATAGAGTTGTTAGAACCTCAGGTTTTTTGTTGTTGCTAATGTTGTGTGTTGCATTAATCGACATTAGCCAGGTGCCTTGCATTGGGACACAACTTTGCAGTCTATTGGCTGGTTATCTAACCTGGAACCCCACTGGTTCTAACAGTTTGTGCCTTTGTTTTCTACTACGGTCGAATAGCTTGGTGGGTTAGCTCTTCGCCTTTTAGCGAAAACATTGTTTTAGTAGAAGGGTTTCCTGCACGGCCTACAATATGGAGAACTTTACGCGATGGGCTGAAGGATCAAAACTGGACAGATAGTTGATTGTGCTCTTAGGCAAGGCAAACTAAAAGAAAATCTCAATCATACACAATACACTGCAATAGCTCCAGTAACACACAAGCTTCAACCCAGTGGTTTAGTACTTTAGATTTAACAAAGTGGTACTAAACTCCAAAACCCAAAACCCGTTGGCTGGCACAAGTTGTTAGGATAGGATATTTATGTTTATCCCTGTGAGTGGGAAAACCAAGGGGGTTAACATACAGGCAATCGTCAGATTACCTCGCGCCCATTCATGTGGATAAACATGCAAACCCATGTCGGGCTCTTTGTGCCCTCAGGTGGATGTTATCGCGGGGTGCCGAGAGTTCCAGGAAGTGAACCTCCGGATGAATGAGAGAACGACTCTCAATAAGATGAACAAGGACAAGAATCGTGTTGTTATCAGGTAGGGATGCACAAACTAGAATATCGAATCTTCCGGATTCGAATCCTACGGGATTCGAATCCAAATATTACGTTTATTTTGAATATTTGGATTCGAAATAATATACATTGCACATTAAGAAACTATAATTGCATGAAGTTCCTTTTTATTTCCATTGTACATATTGCAGCAGCGTTGATTACAATGGATATTATAAGCATGGGCGCCGACTTTCGCCTTTGCGGCGCAACGTTATAAATTCGCCGCAATGTCTGTTTTATAATTACGCAAAACATTCCCTGTGCATTTAAATAATTATCACATTAAATCGTCTAACCGCAGCGCCGCTTTTCCAGCAGTGTTTATTGCTTTGATCGGCGGTTTAACCTAGGGTTACGTTGACCTAGATTCAATACAGGACCACTGATGACGCACTCCCGTTTTCCCCATGTTCTTCCCATTAAGTATTAGCTAGAGAGAACAGTAGGCTAACATCGGTTAACGGTTAACGGTTTTTTTTCCTTGATCAGTTAACCGTTATAAGAATCTAGGTTCTTGCACAGCCCTCGCAGACACATAAATATTTGGTATATTCTTTCCGTATTGTTGACGCTGAGCTGCGTATTAACGACCATGCAATATTTCAGCGGGGGAAGTAGTTAGATTAAACACTTAAACTCCTGGCTTAATCTTTTAGCTTTGTAAATCGTTAGAATCATAGTTCTATCCGAGTTAGTTCGAGGCATAGGGCCGATTGTGACGTCATAAAATTTCGCGCAACGGTAACATTTTACTGAAGTCGCCGCCTATGATTATAAGTATGTAATCACACTGGCCATAGAGGTAGTCAGCGGCAGCAGAAATTTTTGACAATCTTGCCACTTTAACTCGAGTTTGCTTTTTAATATAGAATAGGATTCGATATTCTGGATTCGAAATAACTATTCTAGAATACCAAGATATTCTAGTTTGTGCATCCCTATTATCAGGTCATTTCATGAATACATTCGACAACATTGTTAAATTGTAATGGTGACACATTAATTAAAATGCTTTTCGTTGACAAATAAGTTTATACATGCGAGATATGACTTTATTATTTGCAATGTAGCTTATGTTCTTTCAAGTGTTGGAAAGTCTAGTGATATGTAGGCACTTAGGCAAAACAATGAAAAATGTGTCTTTTAAATTGCATATTTTAAAAACGCATTGAAAACATGTAAAGAGCTAACTACCCAGTAAACAATGGAATTAAGGTCGAAGAGGTTTAAGGAATTTTCACATAAAATTATAACGAAACTTAAAAATCAATTGCTTTATACATGTGTTTAACTAAAAAATGCCTTGCTTACACACACTTTTCCAGCACTGATTGCGTTCTGACATGACGTACACAACAAGACATCTTTATGTCGTTTCACAGGTTTCCAATGATGGGTCGGATTAAAACCACCCAGATGAAGGTGAACTGCCTGCTACAAGCCACCATGGGATGCATCAATATACAGGACTTCGCTCTCTCACAAGATGTCACCAGGATATTCAGGTAAGAGTATGTGGTTGATGCAAAATAGCAGGGCCACCCCCCTTTCCACTGTTTAGATATGTGATTTTACTGAAAAACACAAATATGCTCAGTTTTTTTGGCAGCAAAGGGTTTGGAATTGGATAGCCTCTGAGTAGAAAAAATAATAAAGGTTTTGACCCAAAATAATTTTCTGATATATTACTGACACGTATGTTTACAAAATTGTCTTTAAATTATCTGTTGTTTGTGAAACTCTTTTTTATAACAACAGTTGCATTGATTGATGCAATTTATTCGGTATTCTCTTTTTGTACAAAAAAATTAATTGAAACAAAAAAGCCATAATAATAATTTTCATCTTAATGAGAGATGTTTTCAAAAAGTGCGTGTTCCATTTTGTAGATTACTATACTGGATAGGATAGGATATTCATCTTTATCCCCGTGAATGGAAAAACCAAGGGGGTTAACACACGGGCAATCGTCAGATCACCTCGCGCCCACCGTCGGGTTACCGGAGCTATTGAAGTGTGTATGATAGACACACTCCTTCAATTTGGTAGAACTCGTTAATCTGCTGGGTTCAGGCAATGTCCGTAAAGTGCCTTGCCCAAGGACACAACCGAATAGCTAGCGACCAGTTTCGCACCTCCAACCTTTCGATTGAAAGGCGACGCACTTAACCGCCTGACTAACCGGCCGGACGATAAATACTGGCTTATCGTACAACTCAATGTATTCTTTAAAGAACACTCCTAATTTTGTCAATTTGCCGTGTAATAAATGATTTATTTTTCTATATACATTTTTTTTACCAAGCCAAGTTTCGATGGTGGGCCTGTTTCTCAGACCGTTTATGTATAGGAGTCAGTATATGTATCGGTTGCGTTAACCATTTGGCCACACGATCAAACTAATCTTGCTGTTGATTCAGAAACGCGGTCAGAGTAGCTCGATGTCTTGTGGAACTTCTTATGTTGAAAAACAATTTCAAGTCGCTGTATAATGCAACTCTGCTCTCCAAGTGCATCAGAGCTAGACTGTGGGAGAATTCAAGGTGGGAAAGCTGTAGTTTGAACATTGAATGTTTCTTAAAGAATGATTAAGATATATAGCTGTTAATGGGGAAGGCTTAGGCAAGATAAGTACTATTAAATGTAACTGTTTAGTCATGACTTACATTTTACATTAGAATAACCAAAGTAAAATTTATAAATTGTTGGTTTGGTTAAAATCAACCCATTAGGATATTCATGTTTTATCCCAAGGAAACATAATGGTTATTAACATGCAACAAATGTTAGAATATTTTAAGTGATATTTAGATATTTTACCCTAAAGCTATCATCATTCTCTTTTTTAAATAGAAATATAGATTATTTCACTTTTGTTTTTGTCAATTATTTTTAAAAATAAATCAACAATTTTATTCTCTGACTGTTTGAAAATATTACTGGTTAGTTAAAAATATTACTGTTTGGTTGAAAATATTACTGGTTGGTTAAAAATATTACTGTTTGGTTGAAAATATTACTGGTTGGTTAAAAATATTACTAGTTGGTTCAAAATATTACTGGTTGGTTAAAAATATTACTGGTTGGTTAAAAATATTACTGGTTGGTTGAAAATATTATTGGTTGGTTGAAAATATTACCGGTTGGTTAAAAATATTACCGGTTGGTTAAAAATATTACTGGTTGGTTGAAAATATTACTGGTTGGTTAAAAATATTACTGGTTGGTTAAAAATATTACTAGTTGGTTGAAAATATTACTGGTTGGTTAAAAATATTACCGGTTGGTTGAAAATATTACTGGTTGGTTGAAAATATTACTGGTTGGTTAAAAATATTACTGGTTGGTTGAAAATATTACTGGTTGGTTAAAAATATTACTGGTTGGTTAAAAATATTAATGATTGGTTGAAAATATTACTGGTTGGTTAAAAATATTACTGGTTGGTTGAAAATATTACTGGTTGGTTAACACTATTACCGTTTGGTTGAAAATATTACTGGTTGGTTAAAAATATTACTGGTTGGTTGAAAATATTACTGGTTGGTTGAAAATATTACTGGTTGGTTGAAAATATTACTGGTTGGTTGAAAATATTACTGGTTGGTTGAAAATATTACTGGTTGGTTGAAAATATTACTGGTTGGTTGAAAATATTACTGGTTGGTTGAAAATATTACCGTTTGGTTAAAAATATTATTGGTTGGTTGAAAATATTACTGGTTGAAAATATTACTGGTTGAAAATGTTACTGGTTGGTTGAAAATATTAATGATTGGTTGAAAATATTACTGGTTGGTTAAAAATATTACTGGTTGAAATATTACTGGTTGGTTAACACTATTACCGTTTGGTTGAAAATATTACTGGTTGGTTAAAACTCTTCCCGGTTGGTTGAAAATATTACTGGTTGGTTGAAAATATTACTGGTTGGTTAAAAATATTACTAGTTGGTTGAAAATATTACTGGTTGGTTGAAAATATTACTAGTTGGTTGAAAATATTACTAGTTGGTTGAAAATATTACTGGTTGGTGGAAAATATTACTGGTTGGTTAAAAATATTACTGGTTGGTTGAAAATATTACTGGTTGGTTGAAAATATTACCGGTTGGTTAAAAATATTACTGGTTGGTTGAAAATATTACTGGTTGGTTGAAAATATTACTGGTTGGTTGAAAATATTACCGTTTGGTTAAAAATATTATTGGTTGGTTGAAAATATTACCGGTTGGTTAAAAATATTACTGGTTGGTTGAAAATATTACTGGTTGGTTGAAAATATTACTGGTTGGTTGAAAATATTACCGTTTGGTTAAAAATATTATTGGTTGGTTGAAAATATTACTGGTTGAAAATATTACTGGTTGAAAATGTTACTGGTTGGTTGAAAATATTACTGGTTGGTTGAAAATATTACTGGTTGGTTGAAAATATTACTGGTTGGTTAAAAATATTACTGGTTGGTTGAATATATTACTGGTTGGTTAAAAATATTACACCAATTTCCTTATCTGTAATCAACGCGACAAGACAAAAGGCAACGCTGCCACGATACAGGACGAACAAACTGTTTAATTTCTACTTTTAAGTCTATGTAGTTAAGTTTAAACTTTCATTCTCTTTGTCTACAATCAAAATGCATCCAAAAACACGACAATTTTGGTCATAAAAATTACGAAATTACATAACTGAGCTGACGTAATACAACTTTGATCAATTATGCCCAGCTGTACTTGGTTTAAAATATTAACTCTTTTTAACTCCCCAGATACGTTACGAAGCAGCTGACCAACATCGGGGCAACATTATCCTCCGCACTCGCTAATGCTGGCGTGGCAACATTCTCCCGTGCACATGAGATGAATCCTCGTGAGCTGGAACTCATCGTGAACCGTCACGCACCATTCGGTAATCACATGCATGACGCAATCAAACATCTGCCAAAGTACGAGGTGCAAGTGGAACAGGTTCGTTTTATTGTTTGCAAATCAAAAATATTAGTATTTTTTTTATATAGGATAGGATATTCATGTTTATCCCCGTGAATGGGAAAACCAAGGGGTTAACACACGGGCAATCATCAGATCACCTCGCGCTCATCGACACATTAATCCGCTGGGTTCAGGCAATGTCCGTAAAGTGCCTTGCCCAAGGACACAACCGACTAGCTAGCGACCAGTTTCGCACCTGCAACTTTTCGATTGAAAGGCGACGCACTTAAATGACTAACCGCTCAAATGATAGATAAAATGTTAATGTGTTAACTCCCATGAAAGGGGCTTCTTTACACAGGCAATCATCAGATTACCTCGTGCCCATCGTCACATTTCCATAGCTATCGTTGTTCATTAAATTTTTATACAACCCATTAATCTATTGGGACCAGGCAATATTTGCTAAGTCCCTAATTAATATTCACAACAAGAAAAAAAAGGATTTTCTTGTTGTTTTTTTTTTTGTGTAAATTCTGTAACCATCTTACTGCCCTTGGAAAAGTTGTGTTAAAATTTTTATTTGAATCTATACATACACAGAGCAAGAAATACAGTTCATCTGAATGTGGAATAACGGTTCAAGTTGTTCTTAAAAACACTGCAGATTTGCTTGAGAAATCCACAACGGGAAAGAAACATTGTTGTTTGCTGCTTATTGGTAATATTTCTAAGCTTTCTCTATTTGTAGCACAATACAACTTTAGAATATGTGTGAAATGGTGACTAAATATATTAGAAATATGTTATTCTGTTGTTTATCACAGTCATATTGGTTTGTCTTATTATTATTAAAAACATGCTCCTATGATGATGTACCTCTGGCTAAACAAAAAAGATAGGGTAGTTCGATTTATTATTTGTTTCCATGATCAAAACACGAAGCAGGGCGTTTAATAATAATTCAGAAAGCAGGAAAAACGGCATAACGACAGTGGGACATTCATGTTTTATCTCTATGAATGCAAAATGCCGAGGAGTTATCACACGGGCAGATGTCAGATTGCCTATTAATCACCTTAAAAGTAATGTAGCTGTTACAGTGTGTTGCATATGATTAAGACGTTCCTAGACGCATCTATAACTAGTAGGGCTGTGCAAATTCATAAAAAATCTTAACGGTTAACCGATCCAAAAATAAATCGGTTAACCGGTTAAATCGGAATTTTTTCCTACTCGATGTAACGATGCAAGCTGACCTCACGGCGTTATAAAAACAACCTGCTTATAGCGTGTATTGTTATCGCGCGCTGCCGCAAGGCCGGCGTCTTCACAAGATAAGGCCACTTTCCGTCATCTAGGTTTATCTTATATTCTTATTGTACGTCGCACTAGTCAAAACATCAGTGGCCCGCACGAACTGGCCGCTTATTCGACAAAATATTAAGTCTATTATGGGAACTAAAGTTTTACAATTAGAAGTTTGCCTATTGTTCGACTTTACTTTTTTCAATTAATACACGTAGACATAACATTGTATACTAGGGCTGTGCAAGAACCCAGATTCTTATAAGGGTTAACCGATCAAAGAAAAGAACATAGGAAAAACGCTCGCGGGAGTGCGTCAGAGGTCCTGTATTGAATCTAGGTCAACATAACCCTAGGTCAAACCGCCGATCAAAGCAATAAACACCGCGACGAATCGTTAGAAAAGCGGCGCTGCGGTTAGCAACGCCAAGACCTACAAAATCATACCAAGTCGATACGATCTCGAGGCCTAGACCGTTACTCGTACCATCACTTAGGCCTACTGCAAGTCAACTGTGTGGTCTTTAAAAATGAACAACCACCATATAAATTATTTTGTTATCATGCGCTGTTGTAGGCTGAAAAACGAACACAGTCGGTTAACCATTTATTGACTTCATAACCATGGTTCTACCAAATTTAAGGAACGTGTCTATCATACACAACACACTGCAGTAGGTATGGTAACCCGACGATGGGCGCGAGGTGATCTGACGATTGCTCGTGTGTTAACCCCCTTGGTTTTCCCATTCACACGGATAAACATGAAAATCCTATCCTATGATTAAGATGTTCGTAAACGAATCTATAACTAGTAAAGTACCTATTTTACTACCTCACCAACCAACTACTCCACAGGTGATGCCGACAATCATACGATACTGAAGCAAAGGATATCGGACAGCTTACTCACATCCACCCCACAGAATATGTGGCAGAGAAGTGTCAACGTAACAAGGGCAGCTAAAGGAGATGAGCTTAGTGTGAAACTCATCAGTTTCGAGTGGGGTGAGTCAACTTTTCTTGTTCATTACGTTTTTGCTATGGTAAAAACAACATTTTTTTAAATCATTTTTACCTAAAATTAACCCAGTCATGATTGCTGTAACATATTGTGTTCGTTATGTTTTCGTTTCTTAAAAAAAACGTTTTTTAAAATTATATGAACTTAATTTTTGAAATAAAATAAAAAAGGGCAAACGACAATTATGATAGCAAGTCATGTAAAATTAAATAAATTAAAGTAAATATATAAAATACAACTGCATTAAACCCAAACAAAATTCATGATAAGTTGTGGGCAGTCAGTTAAACCAGGTTAAAAGCAATAAAAGCCATGAATAAAAGATTGTGGGATCCAAACCACTATTACTATAAAAGCTGATTCAATAGACCAGTCTTTATGGCTAATCAATTGCTTGGTCGTACTTGCTTAAAAGTCTAAGAATACTCCAAGATTTGTCTGACCGAATAGCTAGGTGGGTTCTTGTGTCGCCTTTCAGCTGAAAGGCTGTAGATTTAAAACTGCTCGCCAACTAGCCAGTGTCCTTGGGAAAGGCACTTAGTCGAGATTGCCCAGACCCAACAAATTAAAGGTGTACTAATGTAAAGGATGTCGCAATCCAACGTAGTGCAAGAGCTCCTGTAACTAATGGTAGACATAAGGTAATCTGATGGTAACTTGTGTGATAACGATTCTTGCGTGATAACGATTCTTGCGTTTTTCCATTTACCGGGTTAAAATATGAATATCCCAAATCCCCAACCCCTGTTTTCCCTCAGTTGGATTGGATGTTGAATCCACTTACACCCCGTACTACGTTGGTCCCAAGCGCATGGTCGCTACCTCTTCCACTGTCGCCAATGATGGAACCCAATCTCAATACTTTGACAAGAAAAAGTAAGTTAAGTCCGACCGGCTAGTCTGGTGGTTTAGTGTGACACCTTTTAACTGAACTTAACTTTGAACTGAACTGAAAGTTTGAAGGTTCGAAACTGGTCACTAGCTAGTTGGTTGTGTCCTTTGGCGAGGCACTTTACAGACATGTGCCTGGACCCAGCGGATTAATGGGTTGTGTCAAATTAAAGTTACGTGTGAATTATACACAACACACTGCAATAGCTCCGGTAACCCGACGGTGGGCGCGAGGTGATCTGACGATTGCCCGTGTGTTAACCCTCTTGGTTTTCCCATTCACGAGGATAAACATGATTATCCTATCCTTATTGGACATTCACGCTGTAACATAACCAGATAACTTAGCAGATCCTCCAGCAAAAATTTGTAAGACTGACTTTTCCTGCATTTGTTCGACCAATGTATTCGTTTTTTTTTCTATAAAAATGTATTAAAAAATGGTGATATTAAAAAACTATATCAGAGAAAAAAAATTGAGTCTTATGGCAAGATATGAAAAATTAAAATTAAACCAATTTAGGAAAATATGAATGCCAGTGTAAAATGCAATAAATGTTTTGAATTGCACTCATGTTTCTACCATGCATAACATTTGTATTATCTTTCCATCAGTCAATAACTCAAAGTCTGTGTTGTATACCTTGAACAACATCATTGTTTACATAGGTATACACTGTGTATATACACAAAAGTACATGAAGTTATACCACATATATTAGGTGACCCAATGTAGTACTGAAGTATTCAAATTCATTAGAAGCCATATAATGTTGATTCTTTGTGTAAGTTGATACTTATTATATGTTATATCTCCATGCAAGAGATTATCATCCACTTATTAATGTTGATATTTATAACTAATGTAAGTGTTGTAAGTAATATCCCCACACAAGACCATCCATTATGCTTGCAGGAAACCATGCAGACACCAGTGCAGTAATAAACGGACTTGTGCGCATGAGTGCTGCAAAGTGGGTCTTGAAGCAACCACCAATCGTGGGTGAACTTCTCTAATTCACTTTGTTTTTTATCTTTGTTTCTGATGAATGTGCTTTAACATTTCTTATTAGCATAGATTTGTAGGGTTTAAAATAAGGGTAGATAGGATAGGATATTCATGTTTATCCCCGTGAATGGGAAAACCAAGGGGGTTAACACACGGGCAATCGTCAGATTACCTCGCGCCCACTGTCGGGTTACCGGAGTTATTGCAGTGTGTTGTGTATGATTAACATGTTCCTTCACGTTGGTAGAACCCATTAATCCGCTGGGTTCAGGCAATGTCCGTTTAGTGCCTTGCCCAAGGATACAACCGACTAACTAGCGACCAGTTTCGCACCTGGAACCTTTCGGTTAAAAGGCGTCGCAATAAATTGCTGGACTAACCTGTCGGACGATTGATTAGGTACCTGGACTAAGTCACTTAGTCAACATTGTTGGGACCCAGTAAATAATGGGTTTTGCTAAAACTAATAGAACATCTCAATCATATATAACACCATACAATAGCTCAGATAACCCTAGAGTGGGCATCAGGTATTATGACAATTGCCTGTTTGAAATTCACATATCCCATTTTATGGGAGTTAGATTTGGATTGAATAATGCAGTAATAGGTTCACAGACTAAAATATATTAAGATGTCTTGAATTTACGTTAATTCCCTAAAAAATAAGTTATAAAAACCTTTAATTATATCATCATGAAAGCAATTTGGAGAATTGAAATGATGGTTTCATCTGCATCCAAATATATAATTTGTTACAAACATTTTTTCACAGGTGGTTCAGGTGTGGTGGAAAGTCATGCGAGTTTCATCAAGAAACGGATCAATACTCCGATGAAACAACCACCACTAGTAGGTGCTAGTGAGAAGTTTGTGATTTTGATTTCAATTTGCTTGTTTACAGATAATCTTGTTTTTTTGTTGTGTCCGGCCGGTTAGTCTGTCGGTTTAGCGTGAATGGGCAATAACT
>CH001285.1:176294-192754 GCA_000149265.1 Ciona savignyi | reverse complement strand
AATTTTCTATCCTATCCTAAAGATAATCTGTGATAAAAATAAGATGAAGAATAATTGTGTGCAAATTATTAAATATCGGGGGATTAGTGATTAATTCACTGCCACTTTAGTTCAGCCGAATAGCTTGGTGGGTTAGTGCTTTCTTTTTCAGTCGGAAGGTAGTAGGATCGAAACTAATCGCTAGCAAGTCAGTTGTATCTATTGCCTGAACTCAGTAGATTAATGGGTTGAATTAAAACTAAAATAATGTTTTATTCATATGTTACACATTGCAATGGGTGAATGGATTCATGTTTATCCCCGTGAATGGGAAAACCAAGGGGGTTAACACACGGGCAATCGTCAGATCACCTCACGCCCACGTCGGGTTACCGGAGCTATTGCAGTGTGTTGTATACGATAGACACGTTTCTTCAATTTAGTGGAACCAAATAATCCGCTGGGTTCAGGCAATGTCCGTTAAGTGCCTTGCCCAAGGACACAACCAAATAGCTAGCAACCAGTTTCGAACCTGCAACCTTTTGATTGAAAGTCGTCCCACTAAATCACCAGACTAACCGGTCAGACTGCAGAAACAAAATTGAGCATCATTAATATGACAACTTCCCCTGTGATAACAACCCTTGTGATTTCCAATTCACATCGATAAACATGAATATCCTACCCATTCCGTATCCATAGTTCTGTGTTGGCAGGATTACCAGCCTAACGTGGATCATCTGAAGAGATTCAAGTTCGATAGGAAGCCGCACGCAACATCAAGTCAGCATTGCAACCAAGTGGTTCCATCTACTCCAAGGTTGGGATGGTTGCTTTTGGTTGGTGGTCATGGGGTTGTTACTAGAATATTCATGTTTATCCCTGTGAATGGGAAAACCAAGTGAGTTAACACAGACAATTGTCAGATCACCTCGCGCCCATCGTCGGGTTACCGAAGCTATTGCAGTGTGTTGTGTATGATAGCCATGTTCCTTCAATTTGGTAGAACCCATTAATCCACTGCGTTCAGGCAACGTCTGTAAAGTGCCGTGCCCAAGAACACAGCCGATTAGATAGCGACCAGTTCCGCATCCCCAACCTTTCGATTGAAAGGTCACACACTTTCCCGCCAGACTAACAGGCCGAAGTTACTAGAATATTCATGTTTAGCCCTGTCAATGGGAAAGTGGAAAGGGGTCATCACTCAGGTTTTCGTTAAAGCACCTCGTGACCACTGTCGGGTTACCGGAGCTATTAGGGTGTGTTGTGTATGGCTATGATCTTTAAGTTTTGGTACAATCCATTATTGGGTGTCATTTGATCTCCTTGTTTCTTGCTCAAAGAAATAAATAACAAGCTATCGGACGATTTTAATCTTTCAACTTTTTGCTGAAAGATAGAACACCAACCCACCAAGCCAGGCATATTCATGTACATGCTGTCACACAAGACTTTCATCCCATTTCAACTCAAATATTGATTTCCACAGTGCAAACCCAGGTTGGGAACATTTGGACTTTTACTGCAAGACCCAAGAGACCGATGGTCAACCACAAAATCAACCAATTCAACCACAAAATCAACCAATTCAACAGCAGAATCAACCAATTCAGCCACAAAATCAACCAATTCAACTACAAAATCAACCAATTCAACAGCAGAATCAACCAATTCAGCCACAAAATCAACCAATTCAACTACAAAATCAACCAATTCAACTGCAGAATCAACCAGTTCAACTGCAAAATCAACCAATTCAACAAGACTATTTAAATTATCAACCCTTCAGTAAACAGTTTCAACAGCCAATGGAGCAGTTTCAGAGAGATCAACATAGCATGCAACAAAGTAATCAACAGAATCAACCGAGAAATCAGTATCAACATGAGTATCAACACTTTCAATCGAAAAATCAGCGTCTGGCTTCCGAATTTCAACGTGAGCAAGACTTATACGAGGTAGGAAAGTAATTCTTTGTGTAAAATCTTTATAACGTAGATTTAAGCAATTGTAATTAATATGTAATTAATACAGCTTTCACTTTTGATTTCTCAAGTTGCCACAATATCTTGGGTTACATTACATTAATTTTCCTAAGTTGCCACAATATACCAAGTTAGCCACCAGAACCAGGAATTAAGGCCATAAAAGGCCGATTACTCCAGTGCCCTAATATCTTGGATTGATGTATCTGTTTAAAAGATTTATAAAGTACATTTTAGTAATACATCCTTCACTAATGATTGTTTAAGTTGCCATAAAATCTTGGATGGATGTATCTGTTGTTTGTTTTCCGGTGGAGAATCACATTGAAAGATGATTTATAAAGTAGATTAATACAGCCTTCACTAATGATTGCTCAAGTTACCACAGTATCTTGGGTTACATTACATTAATATGGGGGGGTCCACGGTAGCCACCGGGACCAGGAATTTAAGCCATAAAAGGCCCATTACTCCAGCGCCCCAATATCATAGATTGATGTATCTGTTATTTGTGTCCTGGCGGGTAGGGAATCACGTTGAAAGATTTATCCACTGTTTCCATCTAATATCTTGCGCCATCAATCTAGTGACCGGAGTTATTGCAATGTGTTATACACTTTTGAGACGTTTCTTCTATTTTTAGTTCAACCTATCCATTCAATGGGTTCAGAGGAAGTCCACTAAGTACCCGATTAAACAACCCACTAGCTAGTGACCAGTTTCGATCCCAAAACCTTCCAGCTAACATATTGATACTCTGACTTATCCACCCAACCAAAAAAAAAATGCAACATTAGTTGAAGCATATGCTTACAAACTATTCAGCTGGACAAGCTATCTCAATGTGAACCATCCCAGTGTAAAATAAATATGATCGGATGTGTCTATAACCCATCATTGAGTTAACTAGGAACACGAAATGTAAGTACATGCATGGTTGGTAACGGTATACCACCATGGTATTGGCAGGACCAGATCAACTTACCCTCTTGGTTTTCCCATTACGGAAATAAACATGATTATCTTATCCTAACCGGAATGTGTAATTATATACATGGCTGATAATAGTATACCACCATTGTGTAGGACCAGATCAACTTAGGAGGAAGGATGAGATACAATGATGATGACGATCTTCCAAGTTTGCGTAAACGACCCGTGCAGTTGTGGACTGAGAAAGGGGATTCCCAAGGTAATTGTACTGATCACATGATCATTTTTAATTGTTAAAGCACAATGAGGGTTATAAGGACTCAATCGATTAGTTGGCAAACAATCAATCCATGCTTAGTTGTGAATTATAGTGATCTCATGATCATTTGTCATTCCTGTGATTGGGAAATCGCAAGGGGCGTTATAAGGACTCAACCGTTTAGTTGGCGAACGGTTTTAATCCTACAATCTTTTATTTTAAAGGTGACAACACTCAAACCCACCACAAAATATTCTGTCTGATATTACCGGAGCTATTGCAGTGCATTAAATGCAGGGACCTTGCAACAGTTTTTAATAATCTCGTATCCCCCAAGTTTTTTTTCAAGTCTAATTATGGTTGAACCAGTCAGACTAGAATTGGTAATGGATGCGAAAGAAGGACTATAATCTCGCTTCAAACATTTACTATGTATTTGCATCAGTAAATTTGTTTTTTTTTATTCGTTTTTTTTACAAAATCCAAGGTAAAATAGAAGAAAACATATGTGTCTAAATGTACTTTACATACGTTAAGTTACACTTTATTTAATTGTGGATAAAAGAGAATAACGATATAAAAATGGCTAAACGATTTAAATATACATAAACAAAATATTATCTTATTCATTGAACTAGTATCCTCATATGTGCTGCAGAGATTTTAATTTAATTTTTTTCGCCTGTCAGAATTTGCCGAACAGACGCCGAAACGCAACTACACATTCGGTCATTCTAAATTGAAAAGCTTTGATCAAAGGCTCGGTAATGAAGAGGTATGTTACATTAATTGGAACAAATGTCTTTGGAACAAAATGAAGTTGAATGGAATAACGCAAGGGGGTTATCACACGGGCAATCGTCAGATCACCTCGCGCCGACCGTCGGGTTACCGGAGATATTGCAGTGTGCTGTATATGATAGACACTTTCCTTCAATTTGGTAGAACCCATTAATCTGCTGGGTTCAGGCAATATTCGTTAAATGCCTTGACCAAGGACACAACCAACTAGCTAGCGACCAGTTTTGTACCTGCAACCTTTCGTCACAATAACCCATCTGACGAATCTGTTGGACAAGTTGTAAGATCATGGTAGTTGAAGCAATAAACAAGAAGCTAGAATAATAATATTCATATTATTGGACGTTTCACAAAATATATATTTTATTTTCATTCATCACGCTACGCTATCCTAACGACCTCTGTATACACAATGGCTTCTTAGTGTAGCTTGTATGAGATAAATCACTGGTTGTTTTAATTGGTTTGAAATAATGTTTACAATACTTTTATTCTTATTATCAGTCAACTATATTTCTTATTACGTCTACTATATATTTTATTCTCTGCCTAATAATAGTTTGTTTATTAGTTTATTTCTCTTTGCTCTATTTAAAATTGATAATTAAAGGAACACACACTAAAAGTATAGTAGAAATAAAACAGAAAAAATGACAAAACAACAGTCGTTATGTGACGTTATAAAAAAATAAAAAATTAAAAGAATTTAAGAATATATATGATTGTAGCCGTTTTCCCACTATATAATTCCTTGGAATATTTAATTATCAACGCTTCTTCATTGTAATGCAAGGAACGATTGATTGATATCTTAGGATATTTGTTTATCCGGTGAATGAAAAAACCGTTTCTATAATTTGGTAAAAACCCCTTAAGTGTCTTGCCCAAGGACACAACCGACTAGCCAGCGACCAGTTTAAAACCTGCAACCGTTCGATTGAAGGGCGTCTCACTAAACCGCCAGACTATCCGGTCTGACAAATCTATAATGTGTTATATACAGTGATGGAAATCGAAATTTAAAATTTCAAAATTCAAAATTGCTTCTTCATTGTAATGCGAGGAACAATTGATTGATATCTTGTTGTCCATCAGATGGACGGGGATGAATGTGGAGTCGACAGCTCGACCAGCCGTATGGGGAGGGTTGTAGCGTGGAAATCGAACACCGGACAACGTAGTTCCATGTTCCACCCACCAAGCTACCCCATACCAACCCCCAAAAGAACCCCATCCAACCCCCGAAACGAATTACGACGGGTCTCGCCGTTAAACGTCTCTGCAGGGAAACCAGCTAGGAGAATGGTTTTCAACCAAATAACCAACACATACACACCATGTACACAACAACAGCTGCCCAGCCAAACAACCATCAATACCAAAAGTAGCAACGGAAACTTTCAGCCACGAGTGAACGAACAAGACAATTTATATGGTTTTGATTAAACTGTTTAACTTTATTTCATGTTTGAAGTAATGTAAAGTTATATACCGAAGGCAACGCTAAAGAAGGGAAAGCGGAAAGTAGGGAAGGAGGGAAACTGCTCACTAAAATTACGGAAACTAATTTAAATCCAGTCCTTTACACTAACCTCGACCCCAGAACTAACCCTAACTCCAACCCCATGTTTTAAACTAACTCTAATGCCTTAATATTCATTTTAGTGGCAGTTTCCCTCATCCTGCCTTCCCTCCTTTTAGTTTTCTCCTCTACTGGTGTTACATGGAGCACCATGGCTGAATGCACCTGATGCCAGATTTATTAGAATCTTTCCCAACCTAAAGGGAGGTCATGACACTGACCGCTTTCTGCATGGTTGTGTTTATGAACACTTGGCAGATACTTCTTTGATCCAGTTAGCATAGTATATTGATGAAATATATCCATTAATGGGAACACAGGGTGCGTTATAATACCGGTAATCGTCAGATTACCTTGTACCCACTGTCAGGTTACTAGAGCTATTGCAGTGTGTTATATATGATTGAGATTTTATTTTAAATTTAAGCACAGCCCATTAATCTACTGGGTTCAGGCAATGTCTGCTTAGTGCATTGCTCAAGAACACAACCGACTAGCTAAGCAACCAGTTTAGATTGTACAGAACGTTCCAGCTACTGCACCAGTCTTATCCACCCAACCGTCTACAGATATGTCATATGCCTGAACACAGTAGATCAATGGGTTGTGCTTAAACTTAAAATACTGCATCAGACTTATCCACCCAACCACACACAGATACAACGTCAGTTAAACCAATTGTTGCAGGCACTAAATGTGGAAACCAAACCAAAGAAAGGCCCAATTCTAACATCGGAATGGAAGGAAATGTGAAGAAAAAAGTCACATTTTCAAGCTCCAATCAGGTGCTGCGTTTACAACCATGGATTCAATCACGCTAGTAATTTCCAGTGTTTTCTCTTGCTGAGTGCTGTTTGGTAAGAAGTCTGACAGGATAAGATAAGAATGTCAACTGCGTTTGTCGCAACCACTATTTATTAAACCCATTTTTATTTTGTGCTATATGGTTACGTCTCAATCATATACAACACACTGCAATATCTCTTGTAACTCGATGGTGGGTGTGATGTAATCTAAAGATTGTCAGTAATAACGCCTCCTTACATATCAACCTCCCAGGCTGGTTCCGTAAAGTGCCTTGCCCAAGGACACAATCGACTAACTATCGACCAGTTTCGCACCTGCAACCTTTCAATTAAAAGGCGGCGCACTTGGGCCATACAAATCAATGATGGGTTGATACAGTGATGGGGTTTAAAATATTAACAACGGGTTCTTCTCCCACCCCCCAGAGCATTCCTATCTCCCCGCTGGTACATGACGTGTCCATCGACTGTGACTTCGAGCTCACAGTGGAGGAGGAAGATGATCTGATGTTGCTGGAGGCGTGTGAGAGAGCGGAGAGCATCCATCCATCCCACTCGATGTTGGATGCGGATCGTTCAATGAAGATGGGGGATGGGGAATATGGAGGTGGTGGTCAAATGCAGGTAGGATATTCATGTTTATCCCCGTGAATGGGAAAACCAAGGGGGTTAACACACGGGCAGGTTCAGGCAATGTCCGTAAAGTGTCTTGCTCAATGACTTAACCGACTAGCCAGCGACCAGTTTCGAATCTGCAACCCTTCTACTGAAGGCTGACGCATTAAACCGCCAGACTAACCGGTTGGACTGAATTAAGAAAGGGTGGGATATTTAAGTATGAACAAGAATGGAAAACAAGCAGTGCCATACTGGCAATCGACAAATTCTCTCGTGTCCACGGTCAGTTTACCAAAGCTATTGCAGTGTGTAGGCATACTAAATATTAAATCATAGCATAAACTTTTAAAAAACTGTGCTAACTTGAAAATGACTAAAAATTGAAAAAAAACACTGTGGTACAGCATGTTTAAATGAATGCATTTAACCGGTAGTGAAAGGATTAAGTGTCTTTTAAACCAACTAATTAATGACTAGTTTCGAACATGCAACCTTGTGGCAAAAAAAACACATGACCCCATACTCATTATCCCTGTAACTTGACTAAGCACATAGGTGTTAGAGTCCATTGTATTCCACCCAGCTCTCAGAGGAGTTGGATGAAGCTGGAAGTTGGTCCCCCATCCCAGTTGATGAAGAGCAAGATCCAATCTCCACCAACCAGGATCAACCTCCCAACATCTTGGAGGGATCACCAGATGTAGAGGAGCATGGGTGAGTGATCCAACCGATGTTTGATTGATTAGCTTGGTGGGATGCGTTGCCTTTCAGTCTAAGGGTTGCAGGTTCAAATTGTTCGCTAGCTAGTCGGTTGTGTCCTTGGGCAAGGCACTTTACGAACATTGCCTGAACCCAGAGGAATAATGGGTTCTACCAAATTAAAGGAATGTGTCTATCATACACAACACACCGCAATAGCTCCGGTAACCCAACGGTGTGCGCGAGGTGATCTGACGATTGCCCGTGTGTTAACCCCCTTGGGTTTCCCATTCACAGGCATAACATGAATATATTTCTTATTTTTCCATCCAATCTTAAAAATGTGTGGGATAGGTTGACGAGAATCACATTCTAATTGAAGCTCGATGGTTAGGTTTTAGTTTATTTATTTTTGCTTCTAGTGAAAAAACAACAATTAAAAGAACACATACTTACAAAAGACAAAACGAAACAACACGGAAAAACGACAGTCGTTATAGCACGTACAGAAATATTAAATTAAAACAATTCAAAAAAATATACGACCTTAAATCCCATTGTAATATTAACTTTACAACTTTATGAATTTGCAGTTGCAGCATATTAGCATTAAGTGCCCCACCCCCCACCTCACAACCATGGACAAGCCACCTCACCCCCAGCCAACCTGCAAATAAGTTGAACGACCTACACGATGCTCGGAAAATGTTCGATTCCATTTTTGATGGAATTTTTTAAACAATTAAATCTTTTTTTATTTATTTAAAGAGCGTTTTTCTTTTTTGTTATATGGATGAAATCGTTTTTGAAGTTTGTGATTTTTTGAATTGTTGTTATTTTCATGAAATTCACATTACATGGTAAATACTAATTAAATTGTTATTTTTAGATTCGTATTTTGAATGATGGTGTACGGTCGTGTGGCCGAATGGTTAACGCGACCGATACATATACAAACTATATAAAAAAATAAATGGTGTAAGGGACGAGCCCATTATGGGTTCGAAACTTAAAACCCGGTAAAAAAAACATTAAATGGTGACGGTTAAAAAATTACCTAAATGGCGTAAGGAAACCGATACTTGGTGTTTATCCCGACTATATAGCTTGGTGGGTTAGTGCGTTGCCCTTAGCCGAACGATGGTTGATTCGCAACTCGACGCTAGTAGAATGCGTCTTTGGGCAGATCGCCTGGACACAGTAGCCTAAACTAAAGGGTTGAACTAAAAATACGAACCGTCAGTTAAAACTCCTGGGTTAAGGTATTTCCAATATACTCGACCAATCGGGACACAGAACCAAGTCACGTGGCTCGGCACTCTATTTTGGTATCTACGATGTTAAGAGATAGCGCTCGAAGCGACGCCTGTATAGATAGATAGATATGGTATTCATCGAATGGTTTGTTGAAAACGTTCACAGAATTCGTGTGACGAGAAATAGCAATTTCAGAATTCGATGAATGAAACAAAACGCGAATCATCGATCCTGCTAGTGTGATTAACACCTTCCAATTGTGTCGTCACATACGCCTTTCTCAGTCGGGTCCAGGTGATGACACGTCACGAAAAAGGTTGAAGTTTGAGTATATAAGATCGGTCGGTCAAAGGAACACCATCAAGAATCAAGTTTCAATTCAGTTACATCGCGTACAACAGTGAAATCGGTTCAAGTTGTCTCACTGACCACTGTAATCAGCAAAGATCAACAATTGTTTAATTTACATCAGCGTTAAAGAAGTGACAGCAGAATGTAACGATTAATTCGTCCATCATTAAATCAGTGATGTTATTTAATAGTATATTGACAAAAGTTTATTCAGTTTCAGTGAGTGTCTGTGTGTGACGTATCTTCAGCTGTCGCTATGTGACGTAATCATAGCTATTGTCTTGAAGCGCGGCATACCGCAGTCGGCGCGATTAGGCATTCCTACAGGACCAAATAAGGAAATCTAATTGACATATGCATTCAAAACAGGTTGTAACAAGTTTTGACAGTCTCACCTGACTTAGCTATTTGTTCATCATGTCGGATTCGGAAGATTACAGCAGCGAGGTAATATTTTGTTCGAATGTAATAAGATATTTTAATTATTAAGTTTTCTTATCTATTCGGCTCCGCTAAATGTTTTGCCTATTTAGATATACTTATAAAAGTCGAAAATGTTTAGTTAAAATAAACTAAAATGTGAAATGAGTCAGTGGTTAAATGGGATACTAGCCGGTGTCATTGAAATCTTCTTTGATTGTAAAGTTTGTCATAGATCAACTGCAAAAGACACAAAATTTAATTGTTTATGATATTTAGCCAGCACCTTGCCCCGATAATGGCGAAAATGAATTAGATCAAAATAATAATGAAGACTCTGTAAGTTTTATCCAACGGTATTTTTCGAAAGAAAATATTGTTTTCATCCAAAAACTAAATTTCGGTCACCAATATATTTGTAAGATCACCAGGAAAATAAAGTTGATTGTAAAAATGACTTAATTATACATTTAACGAGTTTCTATAAATTTTATTTTGCATTTTAACTTTAAGTAAAATGCTTTGCAAAGACATCTCACATTCATTCTCATTTTGTCCCCCCCCCCCACACTTGCACTTTTCACTGCATGTTTATTGACATCCACCCACCGTGCTCCTTTCTCCTCTGTGCTCCCTCCTCCTCATAAAGGAAGAAACAAGCGAAGAGGAGAGTGAGGCCTCCTCTTTAGAAGGGGAGGATGAAACGGGAGAAGTAAAAAGGGAAAACGTCGAGGTCTTGAATAATTACAAGCAAAAAAATAATTTTTATTAAAACAATTCAAAACATGAATAAAAATAGGCGAAATGGAAAAGAATAAATCAACACTGCCCAATTTCTTTTAAATAAAACATGGATATTAAAATAATAAATCAATATTATCCCTTCTTTCAAACATAAATAAAAGCGTATTGGGGTTCAGACCGCAATGCATCCATGGTCATGTACACTCGCCCTGCTAAACCTTCACTTGCATGTCATTAACCCATCTCACTGCCCCACTATACTCACTCGGGCAGGAGGAGGTCGAAATCACTCAAGATCAAGAAGTCGAAGAAGAGCAGAGCAAAGACGACGAGCAAGTTGAGGAGGTAGTATACGTCATATCCGCTCAAGCTTTGCCGCTATTTCTCTCAATTGCGAGTTGTTTTAACACAGCGCAGTTTGCATAGGTATCCTACTATTAAGTATATACAACCACACCACCGCTATGTTGGACACTGACACGATTTGTATTTGCAGCAAGTAGAGCAGGCGCCAACACCGACCCCAAAGTAAGTTGGTCTGTTTATTCATTGCAGTAAATATCTTCTTGCGTGATATATGCCTTGTAGGGGCCGTATTAAAATATGATGTCCCTTGATTGCATTGCCCAAGGACACAATCGACTAGCTAGCGACCAGCTTTGAACCTGAAACCGTTCGGTTAAAGGGGCGCACTAAACCACCAGACTAACCGGTCAGATATTTTAACTTTGCAGTCGCTTAATTTGGTCGACATCACCTAGTTTAGTTTAGTTTATTTTTTTGCTCCTTTGTTACAATAAAGAAGAATAAAACAATTATTTCAAGTTAAGAAGACAGGATAAAACGGCAAAACTACAGTAGTTTAAACACGTCAGTGAATAGACACATTACAAATTAAGGGGGAAAAACGACCTGGCCGTTAAACCGTGTAGCTAATCGTGTCTGAGTTGAATCGTCTCCGTGTTTCACCCCGTTGTCCTCCATACTGGTTTATTCCGCTCATCTTCTTCTACATCCCAGACTCTCCATCCCAAAGTTGGTTCCTCCCAAGATCCCTGATGGCGAGCTCGTTGATCTCGAAGACATCCACCGGAAGAGGATGGAAAAGGACATGGTTGAGCTGCAGGCTCTGATCAACGCTCACTTCGAGCAAAGGAAGAAAGATGAGGAAGAGATTGAAGTCCTCCGTGTCAGGATCGACGAGAGGAAGCAGAAACGCGCAGAGCAGATCCGCATCCGACAGGACAGAGAACGCGAGAGAATGGCGCAAGAAAGGGTGAGATCAACCACGTAATCATGTCCAGTAAAATTAAAAAAATAGAAATTTTCAATAAATATATAAGTTCACCGCAATTTACTAAGTGATGAGCGTGTGGTACATTTTGCTGACAATGCAGTATTTCTCCCCTGCTCTGTAACATCGTTTATTTTGACAACAGGAAGAGAGGAAACGCAAGGAAGAAGAAGAAGAGTCGAAGAGACAGGAGGAGGAAGCAAGAAAGAAGGCAGCGATCGCCAACATGTCTCTGCATTATGGTGGATACTTGGCTCGGGTAAGATTCGATCCTTCGACCATGTTTATCCTGGCGGTGGATCAGGTTGTAGGAGCGAATACATTGCACTCAACTGCATTTCATTTTTCTTGAATTGATTTCATTTATTAGTTTTCCAATAGTATTTTGTCCGGCCGGTTAGTCTGGCGGTTAAGTGCGTCTCCTTTCAATCGAAAAGTTCCAGGTGCGAAACTGGTCGCTAGCTAAACGGTTGTGTTCTTGGGTAATGCACTTTACGGACATTGACTGAACCCAGCGGATGAATGGGTTCTACCAAATTAAAGGAAGGTGTCTATTATACACAACACGTTGCAATAGCTCCGGTATAACCAGACGGTGGGCGTGAGGTAATTTAACGATTGCCTGTGTGTTAACTTCCTTGGTTTTCCTGTTCACGGGGATAAATATAAATAACGGAAATTATCATTTATTAATATTTCCTCCACACATTCCAGGCTGAGAAGAACAAGCCAAACAAGCGACAAACCGACCGAGAAAAGAAGAAGAAATTTCTTGCCGAGCGACGCAAGCCGCTCAACATTGACCATCTTAGCGATGACAAGTATTGATATTCCTGTATTTATCCACTTATGCATAGATGCTTTATTGGAACGCTTGACAAATGATTGATATTCAACGATAATAGTTTCTTTGGGCTTCTCAGTGTTGCCAGTGACAGTGTTTCCCGATCGATAATTGTAATTTTGTTTCAGACTTCGAGAAAAGGCCCAGGAACTGTGGGACAACTTGTATAAGTTGGAAGAAGAGAAATATGATCACGAACAGAGAATCAACCGGCAGAAATATGACGTAAGCAACTGTTACTTTTATCTATATCGTTTGGTTTTATTTAAATTTGGATTGCTTAATATGGTTCTTCCGCCTAGGTTTGGCGGCCGCGTCCGCTATATTTATTAAATTATATCCCTTTTTAAATGAAGTGTTTTAACGACTGTTTGTTTTGCCGTCGTTTTCCGTTCCTGTGTCGTGATTATATTCGTTTGCCATTTTTAAAAACTGGGGCAAAAAATGAATAAACTAAACTAAGCTAGGGCGGGCAAAGTGGTATGGGAATTATAAACAACAACTTCTTGGGAATCTAGTTTGTATTGGCTCTCAAAACTCCTAGCTTTGTGCTTTCGACTCATTTACAATGCAGGGCCACTGCAAACCTTATTCCAAACACTGAAATATTCTTTTAAACAAAAATGTATTTTATTCAGATCAACCAGCTTCGCCAGCGAGTCAACGAATACATGGGCAAATTCTCGAAATCGAAACGGAGCCAGCCTGGTAAGAAGATCGCTGGACATCAAGGCATCGGAGCTGCAGCCTCCAACTTCAAGTGATTCACTCCCAATTGCACGTTCTCACCTTTCAATTCTATCAATGCTTGTACCGCTGTTAAATACCAGATGCCTATACATTAAGACAAAAAAATCGGTTGTAGTCAAAGCAGGTACTGCGGAATTCAGTGATGTACGAAATGTAATACTATCCATTCTGCAAAGTCTACACTGAACTAAGTACGTGTGTCCAGCATTTTGTTCCAGCTGAAGTAAACTGCCGCACATTAACAAGCAAAGTAATTTCTTTATTCGATACTTTTAATTTTTCGCTTAGGTTTGGCGGCCGCGTTCGCTATATTTATTAAATTATATCCCCTTTTTTAATGACTTGTTTTAACGACTGTTCATTTTGCCGTATTTTTCTGTTCCTGTGTCTTTATTTGATTTGTTTGCCATTTTTCAATACTGGGGCAAAAAATAAATAAACTAAACTAAAGTTCAAAGGCCTTTTTTAAAATGGAATATCTATCATACTTTATTCCAGGATAAGCAATATATGAATAGTCCAGTCGAATTGCTAAATAAGTGAAGAAATGTCTCAACCCTGGGCAGCATATTTGCAATAGCAAGCGGCGGGTAAGTCGTTGGGCACCCGTGTGAGAACCGATTCCTTACATAACTGCAAGGTAATTAGACGATTATCTGTGTGATTACCTACAAATTCCATCCGACTAACACGAATATCCTCTATTGCATGTCCCAAAACATCTCTGTTGGTTCTAGAAGTCCGTAAATGTATGAACCATTGGTCACCTGGTTCCAAGCCCATTGTAATAATTAAACATCTTAACAAGTATCTTACATCATGCACCCCAGGCAAACCGACCGGGTATGATCGTACGAAACGCTTCGCACTCGGGAACATAAGGGTTTTGAACTGATGAACTTAGTTCCGTTGGTATCCTTGACCAACTCGGTTTTGGTTGTTAAAGTTGTTGCCTGACTGCATTAATTGTAGACCAAGAATGTTACCAAAATTAAGGACCATCAGCATCTCCTTAGTGGTTGGGTCAACTTCTATGATATCTTGTTCAAGAGCTGAAACATCAGGGACGTTGTTATCTAGTCTCGTCTTCCGTTCCACTTCTTGCAGTTTGATGGAGATACTGCGAACAGGTCCAACGCGAATTCGCTTCATCAGATGAGTTACGAAGCCGGCAATTTAGTTCCTCAGTTTTTTGCTAGGAATAATTGCGATCTCCTCACACACGCGCTTGTTGGTATGGAAATCTAGCGTCAGCTTCCTGTATTACTTGTCGATGATTTTGAACGAGATTGGGAACAAGGATTTTGAACTGGACGTGTTGGATGAAGCTTATACAACCGAACACTGGATCGTTCGAATCTACAAGGTGAGGCCATTGGTGGCTTGATTTGTGGATATAATATGAAGACACAATTTAAGATTATACACAGCATATCACAGTACGTTGCAAATTATCAAATTTTTACTGCTATCATTAGAAGTGATTTGATGTAATTCCAGTTTTCATAGTTAACGTTTCTACATTAAATTAGATATAATATAAATGGCTTACTTCACTTTCAGTAGAACCTATTAATCCCTTTGGTCTAGGCGATGCCCACTAAGTGCCTTGTTTTAGAAAGCAACTGACTAGCTAACTGGTACAGTTTCGATCCCACAACATTTCGCCCGAACACCACGTCTTCAAATATGTCTATTACCACTCCTCGAGTCGATTGGCGCTGGTTAATAAGGTTATTATTAATTAAAGACCAGTCACACCAACATACTACAATACTAATGATTCTTTAAACCAAACCTGCAAATTGCAAATGTATTATACTGTCGAACAACCGGTTATTTGGTGTCAACTTGAAAATACCACAGATAATCTTCGAATAGTGGAAATATCGCATAATAACCACCCAATGCGGCTGCTACTACGAGTTCGTTCACCCACAACACCCCTCTCCCATTCCCAGGTGAAAGATTTGGACAATCGTGGCAATTCCCGCACGTAGGACGGCCGCTACGGAAATGACGTCATGAATCGTCACGTCCGCGGTTGTTTTCATTGAATCCTGGTGTTCTGTTGTCTAACTCGCAATCTGCAAATACTTACCGGAGCAAAATCTTAAATTTCAAGTTTCAATTTTCCTTTTACATGTGTCATAATCGTGAAGCTATTTGTTTGCCAAACGAGCAGTTGAAATTGAAGCCTATACCGAATTCAGCCTTGATTTTTTTGCTACAAACGTTAAAAGTTCGAATTGTTGACCTAGCTCGTTGAAATGTGGTAAAATCTTGTCGATCTCTGCACAATGAAGCATGACCGACTATATGTAGCGCATTTTGTTTGAGCGGTGAAATTAAATTGTATAACCGTGAATGCTAAAAGGCAAGGGTCATTCTCACATGATCAATTGTCTGATTACCTCATGCCTACTTTTGGTTATCAAAGCTCTTGCGAAGGAGACATTCCTTTAGTTTTGACACAACTTATTATACGTCAGGACCAGGCAATTTCCGCTAAGTGCCCGAAGGCACACGACTAGCTAGCGATTAGTTTCGAACCTCCCAAGGGGAATTCCCGCTTATGAAAAATGGGAAAAAGAGTCAAATTTTTTAGCATGGTTGGCTCAATTGCCAATATTTTCGGATGAGATAGAAATATTTACTTTAAAAAATGTTTAAGCAATTTAAATACATACTTCACGAATTAGAAAAACATATCTAGATTTTAAATTACCCCAGTGTACCCGGGGAATTCCCTCTAAATAGAATATGCCTGATCAATTATAAATATAAGCGTATGAATGAGGTGGAAACACAAAACTTAGATAAATAAACCAAATGTAAATACGAACACAAAAAATCGTTTGTCCCACACCTACCTTTAATTCTTTTCCAGGAAATCCCCATTTGTTAAATTCCACTGAAACTAGTGATCAGTCACATTTATGCTTTTATAATAAGAAAGAAAAGGTTCAATCGAGTTAACCCTTTTGGAGATGTTAGCTAATATTATTTAGATCTTCAGGTTCTTGGTAAATTGCGTTAATGAAATTCCCGAGAGACCCATAAATATAAACAGCACGGCAGCCGTTTTACGAATGTTCGGCATTGGTTATTCTACAACAGTCGATATTCCGGAACTGG
>CH001285.1:165502-176194 GCA_000149265.1 Ciona savignyi | reverse complement strand
ACCATAGTCCGGCCGGTTAGTCTGGCGGTCAATTGCGTCGACTTTCAATTGAAAGGTTGCAGATGCGAAACTGGTCGCTAGCTAGTCGGTTGTGTCCTTGGGCAAGACACTAAACGGACATTTCCTGAACTCATTAAATTGAAGAATATCATATACACCACACTGCAATAGCTTATCTTATCCTTTTTATACCCACTATGAACCATTTTCCGGGAAATCACCAATAACCCAAACCACTGATTGGTCTACTTAATCTCCCCATTATAACAGGAATAAAATGAAATAATGAATTTAACTTGTTAGACGTGTTAGCTTAAATGTGTTAGATATGCAGTGACAAATTGCGAATAAATCACACCGGGAAAAATCATTAAGCCCAAGAATATTAGCACATTAAACATTTCTCGCATTTAAGGAATTTTATTGTGGTCAAATTATTAAATAACAATAAAAATTACATTATTTAAAATATCCCCAAAAAGCCGCCAATAATAAAAAAACAGATTAATTTTCTATGTTTCTATTGTCGTTTTTTTAATATACCAACCTGAATACTTTATTCGGACAACATAAATATTAGGTTTGGATTGGTAACTCGAAAACTCATTAAACAAACAGTAGGCCTATACACTTTAATTATAATATACCAAGGGTGATGAGGTAGCCAGAGAGACCGATCGTTTCTGCATGCAAAATAATATAGCGGGTACTCAACAGGAGTTTTAAAAATAGTGGTCGATGTCACGTGGTTGGCACTCTCTACGATTTGATTTTCTTTAAGTTAGCGAAGCAGTGCTTGATCATTTTTCCCAGGACATAGGATTGGAACTAAAAAGACTATTATTTAGAATTTAGAATGTATTGGCGAAGTTGTACAATAAATAGTAAGGGAGGGTTCAATAATGAAGGTAAAAGTGTAAAAGAGTTTTGCAATTTAAAATATGGTTAACCAATTTTCGTTGTCCCAAGGTTAAAAACAAATACCTTATCTGGCCCAGATATTCCCCTACGTCTGGAAAAAATAACCACCGTATTATACACTGAAATTTCAACAAAAACGGCCTTTGTAAAAAACATCTTGGCTATGAAATTTAGGTCAGTAAACGCAATTCTTAAAATAGTTGACATTCCGCTTTTCAGTGTTTAACGAAATATTTTAATTTGCAAAAAAAATAAAATTACTCCTAAGATTTTTGCTTAATATAAACTAAGAAAATTGATTATTAACGATGTAAAATTTATAGCATTAGAAATCAAAGCTTACGTCGTTTTAATGGAATCAGATTCCCAAGTTTATCACAACACCGCATGGAGATGGTAGATCAAGCTGGGTGATTGTCAGATTACCTCTTGCCCACCTAGGGCGACCGAAGCAATTGCAATGTCTTGGTTATTGAATATTATAGAGATATTGCTATACAATTTTCGTTCGATCCGAAATCCGGTAATCCCTTTGTACAAGGTTATATCCGTATCTCTTTCTGCTGTTTGGTTTTGAACCAGGACACTCGTTATAACACGGGTAATCGTCAATTTAGGATACGATATTTATGTTTATCACTGGGTTAATACACGGGCAATCGTCAGATCACCTCGTGGCCCACAATTGGGTTACTGGAGCTATTGCAGTGTGTTGTATGTGATAGACAAGTTCCTTCAATTTAGTAGAACCCATTATTTCGCTGGGTTCAGGCAATGTTTTTTTTTTTTTTTACCGACTAAAGTCGGATATCGAAAAATGTTCAAGACTCATTGAACTGCTCCTCTCCACGGAATTCTTTAGTAAAAGGCGAAAGAATCATACGTTGAAGAGAAGCCAGAGTGGGGTTCAGGCAATGTCCGTTTAGTGCCTTGCCCAAGTCCACAACCGACTAGCTAGCGACCAGTTTCAAACTTGCAAACTCGTCGCACTAAACCACCAGACTAACCGGACAATTTACCTCGTGCCCGCATCAGTTTATTATTGTCATTGCACTGTGGTGGTATATGTTCCGCATAACTTCAGTGTTTAAGCATTCCATTTCAATTCACCGGATCGAAGAAAATTATATAAGATTCCTTGTTCATGAAGATAGTGAAGACAACCGCGATAAAAGTTAAAAAGCAAAAGATTGATCCCACCATAGGCTATATTAAACCGTTTATTACATGTTCCCTTTATTATTTATATATCCGTGAAAATCTTTTTGCTGTAACAAAAAAGCGAAGAAATGAACTAAACTAATGTTGTTTGTATCTTGCTGATTACACACAATCGATGACCGTTGCAACTTGTCCGGCCGGTTAGTCTGGCGGTTAAGTGCGTCGCCTTTCAATCGAAAGGTAGCAGGTGCGAAACTGGTCGCTAGCTAGTCAGCTGTGTCCTTGGGCAAGGCACTTAACGAACATTGCCTGAACCCAGCCGACGATAGGCGCGAGGTGATTTGACGATTGCCCGTGTGTTAATATCCTTGGTTTTCCCATTGACGGGGATAAACATGAATATCCTTTTCAACTTTAACACTCCACTACTTAAACCGATCGCTAACATTTTTGTAATCACAAATTTATTGACAGATCAAATGTTTTATTTCTCAAACCAACACCGTCAAATAAACGGACTAATGTACAAGGTTATAACAAAGTTTTGACTACAACCGGCTTTTTTGTCTTAATGTATAGGCATCTGGTATTTAACAGCGGTACAAGCATTGATAGAATTGAAAGGGGAGAACGTGCAATTGGGAGTGAATCACTTGAAGTTGGAGGCTGCAGCTCCGATGCCTTGATGTCCAGCGATCTTCTTACCAGGCTGGCTCCGTTTCGATTTCGAGAATTTGCCCATGTATTCGTTGACTCGTTGGCGAAGCTGGTTGATCTGAATAAAATACATTTGTTGATTGAAAGAATATTTCAGTGTTTGTAATAAGGTTTCAGTGGCCCTGCGTTGTAAACGAGTAGAAAAGCATAAAGCTGGGAGTTTTGAGAGCCAATACAAACTAGATGCCTAAGAAGTTGTTCTTTACAATTTCCATACTACATTGCCTACCCTAGCTAAGATACAAGTAACAGTTGCTTACGTCATATTTCTGCCGGTTGATTCTCTGTTCGTGATCATATTTCTCTTCTTCCAACTTATACAAGTTGTCCCAGAGTTCCTGAGCCTTTTCTCGCAGTCTGAAACAAAATTACAATTATCGATCCGGAAACACTGTCACTGGCATCACTGAGAAGCCCAAAGAAACTATTATCGTTGAAAATCAATCATTTGTCAAGCGTTTTAATAAAGCATCTATGCAAAAGTGGATCAATACACGGAATATCCATACTTGTCATCGCTGAGATGGTCAATGTTGAGTGGCTTGCGTCGCTCGGCAAGGATTTTCTTCTTCTTTTCTCGGTCGGTTTGTCGCTTGTTTGGCTTGTTCTTCTCAGCCTGGAATGTGTGAAGGGAATATTAGGAAATGAAATCAATCCAAGAAAATGAAATGCAGTTGAGTGCAATGTATTCGCTCCTACAACCCGATCCACCGCCGGGATAAACATGGTCAAAGGATCGAATCTTACCCGAGCCAAGTATCCACCATAATGCAGAGACATGTTGGCGATCGCTGCCTTCTTCCTTGCTTCCTCCTCCTGTCTCTTCGACTCTTCTTCTTCTTCTTTGCGTTTTCTCTCTTCCTGTTGTCAAAATAAACGATGTTATAGAGCAGGGGAGAAATACTGTTTTGCCAGCAAATTGCGGTGGACTTATATATTTATTAAGAATTTCTAATTTTTAAATTTCACTGGATGTGATTACGTGGTTGATCTCACCCTTTCTTGCGCCATTCTCTCGCGTTCTCTGTCCTGTCGGATGCGGATCTGCTCTGCGCGTTTCTGCTTCCTCTCGTCGATCCTGACACGGAGGACTTCAATCTCTTCCTCATCTTTCTTCCTTTGCTCGAAGTGAGCGTTGATCAGAGCCTGCAGCTCAACCATGTCCTTTTCCATCCTCTTCCGGTGGATGTCTTCGAGATCAACGAGCTCGCCATCAGGGATCTTGGGAGGAACCAACTTTGGGATGGAGAGTCTGGGATGTAGAAGAAGATGAGCGGAATAAACCAGGATGGAGGACAACGGAGTGAAACACGAAGAGATGCAACTCAGACGCGATTAGGTGATGTCGACCAAATTAAGCGACTGCAAAGTTAAAATATCTGACCGGTTAGTCTGGCGGTTTAGTGCGCCCCCTTTAACCAAAAGGTTGCAGGTTCAAAACAAATCGCTGGCTAGTCGGTTGTGTCCTTGGGCAATGCACTTAAGGGACATCATATTTTAATATGGCCCCTACAAGGCATATATCACACAAGACGATATTTACTGCAATGAATAAACAGACCAACTTACTTTGGGGTCGGTGTTGGCGCCTGCTCTACTTGCTGCAAATACAAATCGTGTCAGTGTCCAACATAGCGGTGGTGTGGTTGTATATACTTAATGGTAGGATACCTATGCAAACTGCGCTGTGTTAAAACAACTCGCGATTGAGAGAAATAGCGGCAAAGCTGGAGCGGATATGACGTATACTACCTCCTCAACTTGCTCGTCGTCTTTGCTCTGCTCTTCTTCGACTTCTTGATCTTGAGTGATTTCGACCTCCTCCTGCCCGAGTGAGTATAGTGGGGCAGTGAGATGGGTTAATGACATGCAAGTGAAGGTTTAGCAGGGCGAGTGTACATGACCATGGATGCATTGCGGTCTGGACCCCAATACGCTTTTATTTAGGTTTGAAAGAAGGGATAATATTGATTTATTATTTTAATCTCCATGTTTTATTTGAAAGAAAGTGGGTAGTGTTGATTTATTATTTTAATTTTAGCTTGTCTATATTCATGTTTTGAATTATTTTAATAAAAATTAATTTTATGCTTGTAATTGTTCAAGACCTCGACGTTTTCCCTTTTTACTTCTCCCGTTTCATCCTCCCCTTCTAAAGAGGAGGCCTCACTCTCCTCTTCGCTTGTTTCTTCCTTTATGAGGAAGAGGGAGCGCAGAGGAGAGAGGAGCAAGGTGGGTGGATGTCAATAAACATGCAGTGAAAAGTGCAAGTGTGGGGGGGGGGGACAAAATGAAAATGAATGTGAGATGTCTTTGCAAAGCATTTTACTTAAAGTTAAAATGCAAAAAAAAATCATAGAAACTCAGTAAATGTATAATTAAGTCCATTATACAATGTACTTTATTTTCTTGTTGATCTTATTAATATATTGGTGACCGAAATTGATTTTTTTGGATGAAAACAATATTTTCTTTCGAAAAATACCGTTGGATAGAACTTACAGAGTCTTCATTATTATTCTGATCTAATTCATATTCGTCATTATCGGGGCAAGGTGCTGGCTAAATGTCATAAAAAATTAAATTTTGTTGTCTTTTGCAGTTGATCTACGACAAACTTTACAATCAAAGAAGGTTTCAATGACACTCGCTAGTATCCCATTTAACCACTGGCTTATTTCACATTTTAGTTTATTTTAACTAAATATATTCGACTTCTATAGGTATATCTAAATAGGCAAAACCTTTAGCGGAGCCAAATAGATAAGAGATAAGAGAACTTAATAATTAAAATATCTTATTACATTCGAACATAATATTACCTCGCTGCTGTAATCTTCCGAATCCGACATGATGAACAAATAGCTGAGTCAGGTAAGACTGTCAAAACTTGTTACAACCTGTTTTGAATGCATAAGTCAATTAGATTTCCTTATTTGGTCCTGTAGGAATGCCTAATCGCGCCGACTGCGGTATGCCGCGCTTCAAGACAATAGCTATGATTACGTCACATAGCGACAGCTGAAGATATGTCACACAGACACTCAATGAAACTGAAATGACTTTGACAATATACTATTAAATAACACCACTGATAGTTAAGGATGGACGAATTCATCGTTACATTCTGGCGGTCACTTCTATAACGCTGCTGTAAATTAAACAATTGTTGATCTTTGCTGATTACAGTGGCCAGTGAGACATCTTGAACCAGTTTCACTGTTGTATGCGCTGTAACTGAGTTGAATTATAAACATGAATATCCTATCCTGAAATGAAACTCGATTCTTGATGATGTTCCTTCGACCGACCGATCTTATATACTCAAACTTCAACCTTTTTCGTGACGTGTCATCACCTGGACCCGACTGAGAAAGGCGTATGTGACGACACAATTGGAAGGTGTTAATCACACTAGCAGAATCGATAAATCGCGTTTTGTTACATTCATCGAATTCTAAAATTGCTATTTCTCGTCAAACGAATTCTATGAACGTTTTCAACAAACCATTCGATGACCTCCATATCTATCTATCTATACAGGCGTCGCTCCGAGCTCTGTCTCTTAAAATCGTAGATACCAAAATAGAGTGCCGAGCCACGTGACTTGGTGCTGTGCCCCGATTGGTCGGGTATATTGAAAAGTGACGTCGACTGAAGGCGCCGAACGGCTGTTGCAGCTTCAATTAGAGATTATGATGCGCTGGCGTGCTGACTGGTCGTGTGATGGGACACAGAGCAGTGAATGTGCCCGGCAAACGTGCAAACTTATGCTTGTGTCAGTCAAATGTTGCGGAGGGGCAACACTAAAAGAGTGAAGGAGGGAAACTGCTTACTTAAACTATGGAAACTAATTTAAACCCTGCCCTTAACACTTATCTCAACCCCAGAACTAACCTTAACCCCAAACCCAATGTTTAACACTAACTCTAATGCCCTAATATTCATTTTAGTGTGTAGTTTTTCCTCCTTCCCGCTTTCCCTCCTTTAAGTTTTCCCCGTAGAGGCAGAACCGACAGGATTCGTATTGATGAATTCGTTCATCAGCAATTTGTAGTTATTACCAACTTGCTATATAAATTGTACTGCATACTGACAATGCCCATTGTACTGAAATATCGTTACTAAACTTGTGGGTAATATTTAGTCTTAGCTTTACCATACATTTTGTGTTGCCCCAATATAACAAATATCAGCAAATATAAACGTATCTTCGCACAGTAACTGCAAAAGACAGCAAAATAAACACTCTTCAAAATGCGTCATCAAAATCGCGCTCGGCAAACCTTTGCAAAATTACAATACATTGGGAATAAAGCTGTTAAAATCAAATAATAAAAATATAGTCTTTTATACTACAGCTAAGGCAGGTAAGATCATCGTAAAGACACTTATAACGAAGAGAAGCAAATTATTACACTGCTATATGCAATTGTAAGTAAAAATATATAAACTAGTGAGTTTCAACGGCTCTTTTTTTTATGCAATTTTCTTATGTTTCTTTGTGCTGCTGGGTAGCAAGTGAATAAAAAATCCTCGTTTTACGATTTTTTCGTCATAATTAACAATTTTCCAAATAAAAGATAGGATAGAAAGATAATACTATAGTAGATTGGATATTTATTTTTATCCTCGTGAATGGGAAAACGGGTAATCGCCATATTACCTCACGAATCGTAAGGGAGCGTTTTTACACTGGAAATTCTAAGATTACATCTCACCCACCGTCGGGTTACGGAAGCAATTGCACTGTGTGGTAGTATATGATAAAGACGTTCTTTTAATTTTAAAAGAACCCAATAATTTACTGTGGTTATGCGATGTTCATTAAGTGCCTTTCCCAGTACACAACCGACTAGTTATCGCCTAGTTTTGAACCTACAACTCTTTATCAGAAAGTTGACGTTCTAACCAACCAGGCTATTCGGCCGGACGGTTGTAGCAAATGCTCGAACGGTCGTGTGTCCAAATGGTTAACGCTAAACATACATATACCAACTCTTATACAAAAAACGGACCTGGTGCTCTGGTTAGAAACTTGGCTCGGTTAATTAAAACAAAAAGCTGAAAGGTGAACGAAGCTGCCCTTTTATACGGCCAATTTGTCGATAAAACATCAACTAAGTTGTGTGAGTAATTAAGGCGTAACAAAATGTCTACTTAAAACAATTGGGTATGTGCGTCAGTGAGTTAATCTTCAATATTTAATTGCCCACAAGCAATAAAATGTTGAGTAACACTGGTATAAAGTGGTCCAGCTACGCAATAAAGATGAATGCAGTGGTATATCATGGAATACATTTAAGATTTAACTATCACAAATAACAACACTCACCCAGTTTTAATTCATAACGAATTGGATTGGTTAAGGAACTAGGTAATTCGTAAAAGAATATCAAATGTTAATCTTGAACAGCCTGGCCTACTTTGTTAGCTGGAATAGTTGAGATAGGATAATCATGTTTATCCCCGTGAATGGGAAAACCAAAGGGGTTAACAAACGGGCAATCGTCAGGTCACCTCGCGCCCATCGTCGGGTTACAGGAGCTATTGCAGTGTGTTGTGTATGATTCACACATTCCTTTAATTTACTGGGTTCAAGCAATTACCGTTAAGTGCCTTTCCCAAGGACACAACTGACGAGCTGGCGACCAGTTTCAAATCTACAACCTTTCGGCTGAAAGGCGACGCACTTAACCACTAGACTAATCTGTCGGGCTAGCTACCAGTTACCCTACATACTGTCAGACGAAAGGTGAAGCAGGTTGGTTATATCCAGTGATGGGATTCAGTGATGGCTTTACCAAAAAAATATTTCGATTTTCTTGTTTTCTATAGTTTTAAAAATGGCAAAATAATATTTTGCCGTCGCGTTTAGCATGTCATATATATTTTCCCAGTTATTCATTTAACATATTTTAACAACTGTCGTTTTTTTCCTATCATAATTATGATATATCTACTTTCCGTATATATATATATAAAGAGACAAACAAATAAACGAATCCGAACAGATTACCTTGAATGGCAGGCCACATGTGGGAAAATGAAGTTCTTGGGGGACGGATTATTACATGGATAATATTTAATGTCTTAATTACAGGGTTCGGCTAGATACAGTCTGCAGGCCGGTCAAAATCTCTTCACGGGCCGTATGTTGCCCATGTCTGGCCTAAACTCAGTTCTAGGTTAAGCCGAAACTGAAGAAATATCTGAATCATACACAACATACTGCAATAGCTCCGGTAACCCGACGATAGGAACGAGGTTATCTGACCAATGTCCGTGTGATAACCCCCCTTTCATTTTTCCAGTCACGGGATTACAACACCAATATCCGATACTACCGGACCAAAAACAACCAACTACAAAATTCGCGGTAGTAATTTAATTTCACCGTTCAAACAAAATGCGCTACATATAGTCGGTCATGCTTCATTGTGCAGAGATCGACAAGATTTTACCACATTTCAACAAGCTAGGTCAACAATTCGAACTTTTAACGTTTGTAGCAAAAAAATCAAGGCTGAATTCGGTATAGGCTTCAATTTCAACTGCTCGTTTGGCAAAAAAATAGCTTCACGATTATGACACATATAGAGGGAAAATTGAAACTTGAAATTTAAGATTTTGCTCCGGTAAGTATTTGCAGATTGCGAGTTAGACAACAGAACACCAGGATTCAATGAAAACAACCGCGGACGTGACGATTCATGACGTCATTTCCGTGGCGGCCGTCCTACGTGCGGGAATTGCCACGATTGTCCAAATCTTTCACCTGATGGGGATGGGAGGGTAAGTGTGGTGAACGAACTCGTAGTAACAGCCGCATGGGGTAGTTATTATGCGATGTTTCGACTATTCGAAGGTTATCTATGGTATTTTCAAGTTGACGCCAGGTAACTGGTTATTTGACATTATAATGTAGGTGCAGGTTAGGACTAAGCGGACATCGCCTGGGCAAGTGGTTTAATGGGTCTACTACACAGTCATTCCTATTATATCCAATTAAAAAACATTGTTATATGCTTTGTATAGTCTTTAAACTTTGTCTTCATATTTTCACCACGAATCAAGCCACCGACGGCCTCACCTTGTAGATTCGAACGATCCAGTGTTCGGTTGTATAAGCTTCGTCCAACACGTCCAGTTCAAAGTCCTTGTTCCCTATCTCAGCGTTACGCACTCGGTCGTAACCGGTCGGTTTGCTTTGTTCAGTGTAGACTTGGCCGAATCGATAGTAGCACATTTTGTACATCATGCAATTCTGCAGTACCTGTTGGGTGATAGGAGCTTAGTGTTGGAACATTTGTCCGACCGGTTGGCCTGGCGGTTTAGTGCATCGCCTTTTAATCGAAAGGTTGCAGGTGTGAAACTGGTCGCTATCTAGTCGGTTGTGTCCTTGGGCAAGGCACTTTACGAATTGAGCAAGGCACTTTACAAAGCCTGAACCCAGTGGATTAATGGGTTCTACCAAATTAAAGGAACATGTCTCTCATATACAACATACTGCAATAGCTCCGGTAACCCGACGATGGGCGCGAGGTGATCTGACGATTGCCGTGTGTTAACCCCCTTGGTTTTCCCACTCACGGGGATAAACATGATTCTATCCTAACAAATTGGAAGCCATCTGCATTAATACAAGCTCAAACACCTTGTTCACCCGAATCTTAATGCTGGTGTGCGGATGTTATTATATTTGTCGCGCACAGATTCATTTATTCAAGGTAACGTCTCTATAGTATTTAAACCATTTTGTCCATTGATTCTAATGGTTGGTTGGTTTGTTATACTGGTTGGTTTAGTTGGTTGGTTTGGTTTGGTTGGTTAGTTTAATATAATGATTGGTTTAATATAATGGTTGGTTTGATTACTTTATATAATGGTTGG
>CH001285.1:115343-153310 GCA_000149265.1 Ciona savignyi | reverse complement strand
GGGCTTTATTTCTGGTGCGGCACTTTTTTCGAAATAGGCAGAATTACAAAAGATTTGTGAATAATGTGAAATGACGTAATTTTGCTTCTGTGGCTGAAACTGCATTTCTGCGTTTACTGCTTTTTCCAGAAAGATTGTTAACGTCATAATATGAACAACTATTAACGTATAAAATCGCTGATAAAACAGCAGGCGACAAAATATATGTTATTTACAAGCCATTAAGCCAATATTATACAATCGAAGTAGGATTCTGTATCTACATATCCATTTGCAAGTCCTTTAAACCAAACTCATGTAATAACAAGCTGATTCAACATCATTGCCCAGTGCATTAATTACCCTTTCCGTTTACAATAATGCGAATAGCAAAATTGTTAAACCAGCGTCCAACAGCAAAATTATTGTGTCCAACAGCAAAATTATTAAAACAGCATTTTTTTACTTTAAACAAAATTAACTTTTTGGACTTTAAGCAGACGATGACGTCATATCCGATGACGTGTATCTTCGTGACTTCTTTTCGTATAAGACTTTCTTTCGCGGAATTTAACATCATGGCAATTTCAGTGGTGGCGACCCTTGCTTCTCCTCTACAAATTCTGCGAGGTCGGAAAATTTGCTTCTTTGCCACGACGGCGAGCAATTGCCGCGACACGGCGCTTAAACAGTTTTTGAGAGTCGTACGGTAACTTCGATGTCAGCGCGACAAGGAGTTCAACTGAATTCATATCAAAGTTATTTATGCTACTCAGTACAGTAAGGCATTTTCTCATCAATAGAGCATAATCGCGAATACCAGAGGAGTCCCAGGGCTTCAGATTCGGTCCACTTAATAACGCACGAAAAAATGCGCGAGCAACTATACTGGGTTTACCGTAGTTATTGTACAGAATCTGTATTCCTTGTTTTTATCCATCCTTTGGTTCAAAAATGACACAGTGCTCGATAAGCTCTCGAGCTTGGCCTCTACACAGTTGTAGCAGAAAACTCAACTTTAGATAGTCAGTTAGCGCGTTTTTCTCAATGAAAACTTCAAAATATAATAGAAATGGCCAGTATTCCATTGGCTCCCTGGAAAATGTAACATTCTCCGCATTGGGTGTCTTCAGCATACTTCGCCATACTAGCTTTAGGTCTATGAAAAAGCGAATCTTCTGAGCTTCTATTGCCCTCCATATCCTTGACTTGTTCGATTTGATGACCAATATTTAAAAAAAAACTTGTATATTACGTATCTTTCAGTTACCAAAACCAGCATATTTCACTTTTACTTTAAGTTATTCCCAAAAAATTGCGTTTTTTTAATATTTTTTACAGTAAGCTACTCAAAGTTTCTGCCAGCATAAACGCATATGGGTGCCAGAGTTATCAAACCAAACTTTTTTTTATGTATAGTTTAAAAAGCGAATAATCGTGTTATATTTACGAACATTTTACCACAAATATTTTAAATTAAAACTTTTTTCAAACGTTGTAGTGAAAAGCAGCTAAATTAAAAAAACAGACCGATTTTGTTTTTCATAGCTTCGGGGAATTCCCCAAAGGTTTACTACATACGTTTTTGTTTTTACATAAGTGGGCCATATTTTTCAACAATTCTTAAAGTTTCAATCCGATTTGACGACTCCGTGTTGGAGATATCAGCGCGATGTGGCATGCATGCTACAATCATGATTCAGGAACATATCTTCGTTTTTAAGGAAATTACCCTAAGTAAATATTGTCTTTTTTTTTAATTGGCACGAAGAGTGGCTAAAGGACCAACATTTTACCAAATTTGATAAAAATTAAAGCAGCCGTTCAAGCGCCATGCCCACAACAGCTATTTTCAGAAAATAATACTGTTTTTCAGAAAAAAACACTGTTTTCGGTTTGAACGTCTCAGGGGAGTTTCCCCAGATTTATCACCCAAAATTTTGGTTTCTGCACATCTAGACCATGTTGTCTAACAAGTGACTAAGTTTCCTTGCGATTTCATTAATCCTTCTGGTAAATGTCGGGACGCCATGCCATGCTTGTCACAATCATCATTTGAGAAAAATATTATTTTTTATGGTATTTTCCTAGGTATTTTTTTTATTTCTTCTAAGTGTTAAATCAGTGACTAATGCACTTACATTCCACCAAATCTGATTAAAATTGAAGCAGTCGTTCAAGCGCTATGCTCAAAAATGCCTTTTTTATAAAAAAAATACAGTTTTGGTTTTTAACGTCCCAGGGGAATTCCCTTGGATCTATCGCTCAAAATTTTGGTTTCTATCCTAGTTCTATCCTAGTTTGTTCCATTGTTACAGTACCGTAAAACTAGCAAGGGGGATTTCGCAAGTAAGTAGGAAAGAAGGCGAAACTAGTTAAGTTAAACCACGTGGCACGTTAAGCTAAACGATTACAATAAAGAAGTTTTTTTAATGTACTCGAGTGTATATAATTCGTTCGTTAAGACATTTGTCATCCTAAAAACCAGTAGCACGTACACGATAAATATATTAATTTCATTTAATTCTGAATAATTCTTGCAAAACTACACAACAAACAACACTAACACTTACCTACACGGTATTTACATACGGGGAATTCCTTTTTTACTAAGCAAAACAAATCTTGGATTCTACACATTTTACTTCATCATTATACGTTTTATGGAGGAAATAATTCATGTTTAAATAGAATCCTCAAAGCACCCACTGGCGTGTATTAGTGGCGTTAACCATTCGGCCACACAACTGTACAACAAGGTGGTTTAATTTTTGCTATCCAAGTTTCGAACCCATGATGGGCTCGGACCACTAGGACCTTATTTTTTATATAAGAGTCGGTATGTGTGTGGCCGATTGGTTAGCGCGACCGATACATATACTGGCCTATACAAACGGTCCTATAGGCACTATAGTGACGAGCCCATCATGGGTTTGAAACTTGGCTTAGTAAAAAAACAAAATAAAACAGGTGGTCTAATTTTGACGCGTAGTGAGCAACAGCACAAGAGCGCCCACACGCGGCGACCATTACTGCACAATTTTCGCGCGAGTTATTATTTAAAATAAAAGACTGCGGCTACATAGTTAATACCTGGTGCGAACATCCAAATGCCGAAGCTATTGCAATTAGTTTTATATGATTAAGACTATGCTACTGTTTTAGTTTAACCAATGAATCAACTATTTTCAGGTGATGTTAGCTATAAGTTGCCTTTCCAAGGGACACAGCCGACCAGTAACCTGGTTTTAATTTAACAACCTTTCAGCTAAAAAGCTACGCAACAAAAACTGATGCTTTAAAAGACTGGTACCCACCGTGAAATTTAAACGAAAGGCATTTGTGGTTTCTCTTTTATTTCCAGATAAAACCTTTTTCAATTTCATTTCTTATGTTGTGTTTAATGGAGGTTCTTGAAGTGTTTGGCAGGAAAATTGTTGAATCATTATTTCCTGTTATGCGTCTTCTGTTATGTTCCTGTTATGCGTCTTCTGTTATGTTCCTGTTATGCGTCTTCTGTTATGTTCCTTTAATTCATTCGGATTGAACAGCTTGGCAGGAAATCTAATGGATTATTATTTTCTGTTGTTATCTTCCTTCTACATGATGTTTAAGAGTTGTTTTGGGGGGTATTCTTCTGTCTCTGCGATGCAAAATGATCTCATGAAAAGGCTGTAACTCAAAATCCAACCAAAACACGTCTTAGATATTTTTCTGTTGCTTTAGTTTATGTTGGTATATCTTTCGTTACAGTATTAAGGAAATATCAACCATAAATTAATAAAAAAGCAGAAAAAACTGCAGTAATTATATATAATCCGTGCCTTATTTTGCGTAAAGTTTTTAAGTGGGAGCCCATTCGTACGTTCGGAAATTCGGCTCATCAAAAATAAAAATTTGTGTCGTTATAATCCTTAGACCACGACGGTTACAAATATGTAACTGAGAGGTGTCCCCGAAAGTTTTTATATTTTCGGAAATTATTTGAAAAGATCTTTTGAAATAGCGCATAAAAACTAGACATTTACATTTAATATTTTTAAGTAATATTGCTCCAAACCTTTTTCTTCGAAATTTTATTATCTTGTTTAACTTTTAGGTAAAGCATCGCTTTTTCGGGTCTTGGGAAGTTAAAATTGTTACACCAGTCGCTGTGACAATAAAACTCGCAGTAGCCATCTTTGTTTTCGCATTTTCCAGTCATTTTTTTATTATTGATATTTACTTAGTTTTTTCGCCTTTGTTATTTTTTATTAAATTATTATTTGATATTCAGAAGAAATATGGCAACTTCGCTATAGTTTACCGCCGATCAGGCTGCCAGCATGATCGAGGCCGACAGTGATTCTGGTGATGAAATGCCATATTTGTCAGTCATTTGTGTCGTCATCACGCTTAGTTGACGTCATCAAAAAATTAAAGATGAAACTTTGAAGGACATATCATTTTGAACAACTTTGTAATACATTACTATCTACAAGCTATACTAGTAACAAGCAATTAGAGTATGAAGTATTAATTTTGACATCATTACAAATACTACGACGTCATGAAAAAATAAAGATACCAATTTGTAGAAAATTATATACTGTACAACTTTGTAAGATAGTGTTTTCCCCTGAGTCCAAACCTGAGTCCAACCTTACTCAAAAGTTCCAAAAACGGCAAAAGTTCCGTCGTGGTGAAATGATAATATCTCGTTCCCTCAATCTCTCTTTTGCTTGCCTCATCAGGCCATCGCCACGAAGTCTCATTTGTTCGTAGAAATCGCGGATGCCCATTTGGCAGGAAACGGATAGATTCGTATCCTGCAGTATGCTTTCCTCTACCACGGGATACGCAATATAACTTGGTGTGGATCGAAGAATGCTCAGTTGAAGATTTTATTTGACAAGGTTAGTACATCAGGGCCGGTAAATCCATGGAGATTGGAACGATGGACGAGTTTTAGTGTTTGTTGCATTTTATTAGTCATATACGGTGATTGTTAAACTTAAAGTTATTTTAGATGAACAAGACATTTCTACTTATTGTGCTTCTTGGGTTGCTGCTGGTGGTGAATGAAGGCGAATCTTGGTCGTTTGGTCGACGTCGTCGTCGTAATATGCCTTCGTACAATATGGCGATGGGTAAGCAATCAATTGTACACGTTTGTATTGATATTTGTTGCTCCAGTACAGTGCGGAACTGATTAAATAATGCGCGGGCAAGTAAACCACATTGGTGATGGAATGTAGTAAGGCCTATATCATTATCCTTATTCTACACTTATGGCTTCTTTCAGAACCGTAAACCATTTGACTATGTTAAATGTTAAGCGGTTGTAACTTACACAATCTCAATTTCTATAAAGTTTAATACATTGTTATATTTAGAAACCATTGAAGACGAAAAGAACTTTGCATCTGCCATCAAGGATGAGCAACTTATAAATAAAGACTAAATGCCCCATGGGCAACATCGCAATGCGGATATAATATTTCCAAAATTGAATCTGTTTACAATATGTATAACTGAAATGTATCGCCTAAATAAATATGAATTGATGCTGTCCACAAAAACTCTATTATTTGTTTCTTTAAACGGCTATTCTGATTTAATCGATATTTAGGAATTACGCCTAAATTGTGAGGATGATGGTTATTAAAAATCAACTTAGACTCTAGAAAAATGTTATTAAAGGTTTTTGCTCGTGTTTGATAACCTGTAAATAGCAATTGGTAAAAGAGTTTTTAATGTCAGAACAAAAATAGTCTTAGAAAAGAACCCTTAAAAATAACTCCCCATAATCTATTGCTGTTCTTTCGTTGTTGGCTGCATATTTTGATGAGCAGAAATCTGCGTTGATCCAGTGTTTCAAGGTAAGTATACAACTTTGGTAGTTTTTAATCTTAGAAGAAGATGTCTTCAATGATCAAAACTGTTTCCTTATAATGTAATCATATTGTATTCATTGCAATTTCTAAAAGATACTGATTGACAGAATGTTTCCAAGGATTGTATTAGATAGGATAGAATATTCATGATTATCTCTGTGAATGGGAAAACCAAGGGAGATAACACACGGGCAATCGTCAGATCACCTCGCACCCATCGTCGGGTAACCGGAGCTATTGCAGTGTGTTGTGTATGATAGACACGTTCTTTAAATTTAGTAGAACCAATTAATCCGCTGGGTTTACTTTACACAAAATCAACTTTTTTTAACTTTACGCAGACGATGACGTCATAGCCCATGACGTGTATCTTCGTGACTGCTTCTTTTGGTATAAGACTTTCTTTCGCGGGAATTTAACATCATGGCAATTTCAGTGTTGGCGACCTATGAGCTTCCTCTACAAATTCTACGAGGTCGGAAAAATCCGCTTCTTTGCCACGACGGCGAGTAATTGTCGCGACACGGCGCTTAAACAGTTTCTGAGAGTCGTACGGTAACTTCGATGCCAGCGCGACAAGCCGTTCAACTGAATTCATATCAAAGTTATTTATGCTACTCAGTACAGTAAGGCATTTTCTCATCAATAGAGCATAATCGCGAATACCAGAGGAGTCCCAGGGCTTCAGATTTGGTATATACTTAATAGTTCACGGAAAAATGCGCGAGCAACTATACTAGGTTTACCGTAGCTATTGTACAGAATATCTCTTGCTTGTTTGTATCCATCCTTTGGTTCAAAAATGACACAGTTCTCGATAAGCTCTCGAGCTTGGCCTCTACACAGTTGCAGCAGAAAACTCAACTTTAGACGGTCAGTCGCCGCATTTTCTCAATGAAAGCATCCAAACGTAATTGAAATGGCCAGTATTCCATTGGCTCCCCGGAAAATGTAACATTCTCCGCATTGGTGATGTGCAAAGCTTCGTACGACCGACCATAACTTGCTCCTTCGCATAACTCGGCTGACTGCAGTAGGGTGTCTTCATTATACTTCGCCATACTAGTTTTAGGTTTATGGAAAAGCGAATCCTCTGAGCTTCTATTGCCCTACATAGCCTTAACTTGTTCGATTTGATGACCAATATTTTAAAAAAACTTGTATCTTACGTTTCTACAAATGTGTGCTAAACGTTTAAAATCTTAAAGCTCTTTTTATTTTTCTTAAAATCTTATGTAGTGCCACATTGTGCAAAAGACTACACAATAAACATATATTTATTATTTAAACCGTTTTAAATATTTATAATCATAATCTGCATTTTAATCAAATGTGTAACAAGATATTGCATACAATTAGTAGCGGATTGCTAGTAAAAACTAAAGAATTAGTAGTAAAACTAGAGGGTGTCATCTACGTGTTTAACCACCACTCTTTGTAAAACACATGTCGTATGCTATATATTCATGCTACAGCGTCCTTAACAACAAATTGTATTTTAACACCAAGTATTAAGTTCGTTTCTGCAAGCATAAACGCATGGGTCCCTAGCCATAATTTACACACCTAGTATGTAGTTGTATTTTGCACGCGTAAACGCATGGGTCCCTAAGGTAACAATCCAATCTTGTTATTAATGTTTTATACACAATATATGTTATTGTTAAATATGTGCACGTCAGGTCCATATTATCAAACATTTCAGAAAGTTTAAACCGGACTGTAATAGTTTTGTTTCTGCAAGCATAAATGCATGGGTTTCAGAGTTATCAAATCAAACCCGTAATAGAAGAAAATATCCTCCTATTCCTGTCACAATCATAATTCAGAAAAATATATTCGTTTTTTTTTGTTATTAGAAATATATACGACACAACAGAAAGGACAAATAGTGTACAACAAAACAATGTGTGGACCGGCAGCAGCCGAACGGCAGAGTTGGTTGCAATTTTTTTTTTTTTTAATTTTTTTTGACCGAGCCAAGTTTCAAACCAATTTTGGGCTCGTCACTAGTACCGTTATTTTGTATAAGAGTCGGTATATGTATCTGTCGCGTTAACCATTTGGCCACACGACCGTACATTTGGTTGCAATTTCCGGGAAATCCAAACAGCTTTTCAGTGTTACCGACCACTAGCGTTAATCGTAAGTTGGCGCAGATCCATGCGCTTACGTTCTCCCAGTATTTATTGACTTCTGGGCATTCGCAAAAATATGAAAAAACGTTTATATATCCCCTTAACAGTAGACACAAAGACCCGAGTCTACTTTCCCAAATTTATAAACAATGTTATTGGTGACCATGGCTTTTAGATTGAGTTTAATCTGAAACGAGTTTTTATAAATATTTTCCCATGACTCGATGGATAGGGATGGCCACACGACCGTACTATTGCGACCAGGATTGGTTGAGCAGTGCGTGGACAATGTATCAACAGCACCATTTCGCGAAGATATCGCCACAGGTTTGTATTGTCTTTGAAACTGCTTTATTTGCAGCAACCTATTATCTGCAATGTAGCGAACATTCTCACGTAAACTTAACAAGTGGACCGTTCACATGGATTGTTTCAACGAGTACATTTCGGAATGGTTCCTTCCCGGGTAATATACACAATAGAGAATAAATTCTGATGTGAGAATCGCTTAAAATTCTCGCGCCAACCAACGCAGCTCTTCCAAATCGATTGTGTGCACCCAAGTATATCCTGTTCCCACAAATATATTATAAAGTATATCCTGTTCCCACAAATATATTATCAAAGTATATCCTATTCCCACAAATATATTACTATTAAAAAATGCAGGGAAGCAGCTTGCGAATGTCGATAAACAATAGACAGCGGTGGTATAAATACAACTCATCTATGAAGGGTATTCACTTTGCAAAAGTACAAAAACAAGGTAAGTTTGGTGTTGTTGAATTTTTTTTGCATTAGGCTTTTGTGGTCGACAGCTGGCCGGGTGTGTTCTAATGCACTTAGCTTTACTAAAAGTAAAAGAACGTCTAAATCATTTTCAACACCCTGTAATAGCTTCGGCAATCCGACGGTAGACATGGAGTAACCTGACGATTACCCCTGTGTTAATCCCCTTGGTTATCCCATTCACGGGGATATGAATATCCTATGCTATCCTATTCTTCTCCCTTTGGGGGGGGGGGGGCTAACACAGGGGCAGGTAACCTGACGGTTGACATACATTAATCTGATTATTGTCAATGTAATATATGTCCCGTGTTTTGCATTCACGAAAATAAAACATAATTGTTCCATTCATTTTAACCCCATATTTGCAGATGAACAAGTTGATTCTCGTGGCTGTTTTGATTGGTTTGTTGATGATTACGAACGAAAGTGTGGATGCTTTGAGGAGAAGAAGGTGTCGTCGTCGTCGCCGCCGTTGGGGTAAGTACTATATCCAGTTTTGTTTCATTTTATTGAAAATTCTTTTACAATAGGAAGTTAGCCGGTCACACGTATATTCATTGAAACAAGTTTCCCAATAATACTCAAATGTTTTTTTGTATTATCAAAATGAATTTTTACTGCCTTTTTGTTGTGTGCTGTATCAACTGGTATTCTTTAATTTACAAAAATATAACACTTTATTTATTTATTCACAGACCAAAGACCACAACAAGGTTGGTGATGGTTGAATCATTTACATTTTATAATTTAAATATATAATCATCAATTTCTGATTTTAGAATCCAATGGCGATATGATGGAGATACTTATGGATGAGGAGGAGTCCACTCTCCAAGGTAAACAAACTCACGATCCAAGTTACTGTAGTATAAAACTAATTAGAGGTATTGTACGTCGGGCTTTCCAGACATTATAGTATTGGAACCAGTGATGGTGGGTCCAAAAAAAACTAGCGTACGGGATTTAACGTATTTCGTTTTCACTGTTTATTTTAGACGATAAAAAGAAGATGGATGGATGGTATCAACAGTGATAAAATTACATCTGCGAAGGTTTGTAAATTAAGTTTTCAAACAGTTATACAATCGTGTTTCTTACAACGTCACCATTCTAAATGGCACAGTTTAAACTGCTGGTTATTAACTTATGATTTATTTACAAATAAAGACTTGGGAGCAATGTTGCAAACCTTTTTTAAATTTAACTGATTATATTTACTAGGAATTGCTATTCGGGTTTAAGCTTCGCCACATTGCTCCAACTCCACCCAGGAAGCAGATAGGCCATGTACAAGTGTCCAACTGCCCCTTCCTATCCTACCTGTGATAGAAATAAACATCACATCACCTCTATATGTCTTTGTCGTAGAATACTTGGGTTTAAAACAATATTTTGTTTACAGGCAAGGAACAGATAAAGACAATTGGAATTCTTCTTTGAAATTGTATTCGCAATAAAATCAAAAATTATCATTTTGTGTTAAAATGTTAATTGATCTTCATAATCAGGCGCAAACAACAATTTATAACGCCGCCGTATAGATAGAACCTACGTGTTTCTGTTTATGATACATGTAATAAGAAAAAAAGTTTTGAATAGCGTATAATTGTTAGTGCGTTGGCTTTTAGACAAAAAGCTGTGAGTTTAAAACTGAAAAATACTTTCTGCTAATGCAACCATTCGTCGTGTGTTAAGTTTTATTTGCAAGGAAATCTATCGTTAGTCCGATCGATATAATTCTTCCACGTATCCCCATTAACGGGGAGGAAATATTAATATATTATAGTACACGAAATGTTAAAAGATAAGTCGCAAGAGGGGGTTGCGGAGCGGAATAGTTAAAACCATTAGGCGTCTTTCGCAAGCTGTTTTTACAAAAATTTACCGGTGACTTATTTATCAAAACTGGTTTAGCCAAAATCGAGTTATAAAAAAAAGTTTATCTGTTTAGTAAAAATGTGTGCTAAAGGTTTAAAAACCTTAAAGCATTGTTAGCATAGGACTACATAATAAACATATATTAATTGCAAAAACTCTTTTAAAAATGTATCATCATAATCTTTATTTTATTTAAATGTGTAACAAGATATTGCATACAATTATGACGAAAACTAGAGAGTGTTATCGACATGTTTAACCAGCACTAGTTGTAAAGCACATTTCGTGTTCTATATATTCATGCAAGCAGGGTCCCTAGCCACAATTTGCATTTTATACACCGATTATGTAGTTTGTTTCTGCAGGCATAAACGAATGGGTCCCTGAAGTAACAATCCGATCTTGTTATCAATGTTCATTACACCATATAGGCCTATATTATTGTCAGATATGTGCACGTCAGGTACATGTTATTTAATATTTCAGAAAGATTTACCCGGACTGCCATATGTTTATTTCTGCAAGCATAAACGCATGGGTCCCATAGTTAAACCAAACTTTTTTTTCATGTGTAGTTAAAAAAATTATCGTGTTATATTTACGAACAGTTTACCACAAATGTTTTAAATTAAAGCCTCGGTCTAGCGCTGTAGTGATATGAAGCTAAATTCGCAAAACATTCGGATTAAGTTTTTCATGGCTTCGGAGAATTCCCCTGGGTTTAGTACATACATTTCTATTTTTACATATGTGGGTCATGTTATCTAACAATTCCTAAAGTTTTAAACCGATTTGACGACTCCTTGTTGAAGATGTCGGAGCGATAGGCTATGGCATACATGTCACAATAACGATTTAGAAACAAATCATAATTTTTAGGGTAATTTTCTACGTATTTTATATATTTTTTCTCATTTCTACAGCGGCCGCAACCGCACTAACATTCACCAAATCTGATCAAAATCAGCTATTTTAGCGCTATGCTCAACAGAAGGTATTTTTTAGACAAATACTTAAGGGGGATCCCTTAGAATTTATTACCTAAATATGTGTGTCTGCATATCTAAACCATGTTGTCTAACTATTGACAAAGTTTTATTGCGTTTTCATTACTCCCTCTGGTAAATGTCGTGGCAATATGCCATGCGTGTCACAATCATGATTCAGGAACATGTCTTCGTTTAGGATAGGATAGGATAGGATATTCATGTTTATCCCCGTGAATGAGAAAACCAAGGGGGTTAACACACGGGCAATCGTCAGATCACCTCGCGCCCATCGTCGGGTTACCGGTGCGATTGCAGTGTGTTGTATATGATAGACAAGTTCCTTCAATTTGGTAGAACCCATTAATCCGCTGGGTTCAGGCAATGTCCGTAAAGTGCCTTGCCCAAGGAAACAACCGACTAGCTACCGACCAGTTTCGCACCTTCAACCTTTTGATTGAAAGGCGACGCACTTAACCGTTAGACCAACGGGCCGGACAAAGGAGTTTTAAGGAAGTTTGTGTTTTTAATTGGCATAAAAGTGGCTAACGGTCCAAACTTCTACCAAATCTGAATGAAATTGGAGCAGCTGTTTAAGCACTATACTTAAAAAAATAAAAATTCTGGGTTGACCTTTGTATAGGTATGGGTCCCATTTAAGTGTTTTGTCATTTTTTTTCGTTTTCCTTAATCAAATACTTGACAGGCATGTCATGCCGCACCGACATCTACCAGAAGGAATAATGGAATCGTAATGAAACTTTGTCGTTTGTTAGGCAACATGGTCTAGATATGAAGAAACCAAAATTAAATATATCGAGGGGAATTCCCCCAGGAAGTGACAGTCCAAAACGGTATTTTTTCTAAAAATTTACTTTTGGAGGCATTGCACGGCTGCTCCAATTTTGATCAGGTAAAATGTAAGTGTGTTAGCCTGTGATTTATCAATTAAAAGAAACAAACTATTTATCTAGAGAAATACCCTAAAAATGAACATTTGTTCCTGAATAGCACCGACATCTTTCAGAAGGGGTAATGGAAATGCAATGGAATTGTGTTATTATAATCTAGATATGCAGGAACCCAAATGTTAGATGATAAATTTAGGGGAATCTCCCCAAACCATGAATCACTAAATCTAGATTTTTCAGGAATTTAGATTTATTTCTACATATTCCTTAAGTAATAACATGCTTTATTTTAAACACGTGTGGTAGAATATTAGTCCTTTAATAAATGCTGTTTAAAATAAAACAAAGTAAGAACTACTTCTGGAAATACGCTTAATATGACGATTTTTGTTGGAAAGAGTATTTAGACTTGTAGTGATTTCACAGCTTGTGTAATATCTTTTTGCGCATTATATTAAGTTTTGTTAAAATTGTTGAAATAAGCTTTTAATGCATACACAGCTGTGCTTCTCTCAAAACCTTTCCCCTGATTTCTTGTGGCCTGTCAATCAACGTTAACATTCGCACCGATGTTTCCGATTGAATCCTTCCCACATTATGCAATACGTGGCGAGGTGTTTTGTTTATAAATTTATTGCATTAATCCATTATCAAAAAAGCATTCTGGGGTGCGGACCTAAGCACCGCCTGCTTGGAGCCGCAGTTTCAGGCATGTATAACAGAAGAAATGTTTCTATTGTACTGTCTCGGCTTGCAATCTAACACTAAAGAAACCTTTTGTAAAGAGTCGGATTGCGAGCTATTTAAATTTTGGCTGAGGACTGTAGGTTGGGGAGGTTCAGGCCAGATTTAGTGCAAGCAATAGGCGCAAATACAAATATGTAGCCTACTAAGCAAATAACTAGAAACCCCAAAGAGCTTTTGAAATTAGGTTGAAGTCGTAGTATCTATCTAAGATGGACTAGATGTGCTTATCTGATTCGTGGTAAATACACCAACGGAACATTTCAGTTTTCCCAATATTTGACGTTATATTTTAAAAATTGTAATCGACATTTTTTTATACCAGCATTGATAGAAAGAATGATTGTCTTAATGGTTGTAGATGTATAGAAATAAAAAAATATTTTTTTAATTGCACGGCGAAAAGAAATTTGGTTTGATAACTATGGGACCCATGCGTTTATTCTTGCAGAAACAAAACTATGGCAGTCGGGTTAAAACTGTCTGGAATTCTGGATAACATGGACCTTACGTGCACATATCTGACAATAACATGGGCCTATATGGTGTAATGAACATTGATAACAAGATCAGATTGTTACCTTAGGGAGCCATGCGTTTATGCTTGCAGAAACAAACTACAAACTCGGTGTATAAAATGCAAATTGTAGTTAGGGACCCTGTACCATAAATATATGGCATACAACATGTGTTTTATAAATAGTGATGGTTAAACACGTGGTTGAAACTCTCTAGTTTGTATGATAATGCTACTCTGTAAATATATGTGTTACATCTTTTTGCGCTATACCAGACGTACCAGAACAGGTCTTCCAGTTAAAAATAACTAATTCCAACATTACCAAAACGTTCTTCCAATTTAGTACTTGTATTTCACTTCTACCTTAAGGTATTATGAAAATGTGCGGTTTCAAAACTACTTAAACTTGAACTTCACTCCTATACATAATGAAATAAATAATAAATACATAGAATAAAGTAAGATTACCTGCGAAAAATATCACAACCATTCGCTTTAAAAACTCCCAAATCTTACACGAGGCATATATTGCGTAACGTGCGATAATAATGCCACTGATACGACTAATAGGGTATTTATCATATTATTCCCAAGTGTAAACGAATGACGTAGGGATTTCAATGTAACATAAGAAAATAAAGATTCCCGTACATATGTTTGTACAAGTTTACAATTCTACTGTTTAAATCATGTAAATCACGAATTTTGCACACGGTTACACGTAATCCGGGTAATTGAATACAGCTCAACAATAAGATAATATACAATGAATGTTCCAATTCACGCGCATATGTTAAACTGTGCGGTATATTGGTAAACTATTTTACCCTACTATTAAATCATTGTTTTTCGCACACAGCCAATGAAGTATTCTTCCGTTTACCCTATGTAGAGTCCAATTCGACAGGTTAAATTTTGTGAAAAACATGCTAGGTGTTTTGAAGCAGTATTTTGCCAAAGTTGGCTTAAAAGTGATACTGATAGTAGGTGTTGTTATATGTTTCATTGCATATAAGCTGCAACCATGTTGCAATATAAAAACTATGTTTCACTCTGGCAAGAAAAGCAATAATCCGTCGTTGACGAAGGTTTGCCTATTATTAAAGGGTTTCTAACAAATATATAGTTAAACTCATTATTTATATAATTGTGTTACATTGTTATCTTGATGCGTAATTTCGGTGCGTGCATTGATTGCTAATTACCTGTCGCCTTTATCTTATTTATACTTCCCGCTAAAAAACGTTAGACTTTACCGCCTTTTTGCTTTTATATAAGACCTGTTGTAGTATGTTTAGAGGTAGTTGTGTTTTTCATGCTGCTTACATCAATACAAGCATTTTATACATATCGTTGAGAGCTGCTGACTACAGGTTATCTAGAGCCCTGCCTAAATATGTAACAATAGCACTTATTGCTTATTATAATTTGTACAATACCACATTATTTGGGAAAAAGCACATTGTTTGTATATTAGCACATTATTTGTATACTAACACATTGTTTGTATAATAAATAGTACATTATTTGTATAATAGCACATATTATTATCCCAAAAGAAGTAATTATGCTTATAAAAGTTTACGCATGGTCGTATGATAGATTGTGTGACACATTCGAAGAGTAACGCTGATATACATAGTCAGTAAAATAATTTGTTTTTATTGTGAAAAAAATTGTCCATTTTCTTAGTTTATCAAAAATGGTGGAATTTATCGAAATTTTCTAAAACGCGATTCATTGTGCAGACTAACACCTATATACTGCGTAATATTAAGGAAATTGTAATTTTTGAATCAATGTTATTTTTTCTATTTCCGCAGGACCGCGTTCCTGACGTCATTGGTTTGGGGGTTCGGAAATGTGGGACCGGGGTGTTTGTGAAATTCCTTGAAAAACACGGTTCGTTCTCCGTCCCCGATTATTACAATTATGAGACCGAATATTTTACGCGGAACTACGTAAAAGGATTGGATTGGTACAAGTACGTATATTTTCACCGAGCTGCTAAGTTTCGAACACAAGTTGGTCTCGTCCTTAAGATCGTTTTTGTATGAGATTTGGTATATATATAGGTCGCTTTTATATTTCGGCCAGAAATGGGCACTTATTAATCGCATGCTTTAAGTCAGGATGGGCAACTTTTCTAGTCTGTGGGCCAGATGTGGGAAAATGAAGTCCTGGGTGGGCCGGATTATTACATGAATAGTATTCAATATCTTAACTACATATTTATTCACTAATGCAAGGGCCGTCGCATAACTGGGTAAGGTTAAATACAGTCTGTGGGCCGATCAAAATCCCTTTAACGTCAAAATTCCTTATGTTTCCCATATGCCTGCTTTAAATGCTATACACGCTATCCGCTGACTTAGGTACGAATTGGCTTATTTTTTATTAGTTTAGAACCCATATTGGGTTCGTTGCTAAGACCATTTTTTTATAGTAGTCGGTATATGTATCGGTCGCGTTAACCATTCGGCCACACGACCGTACATGAATTTGCTCATTTGTTAATTATACAGGTCCCGGTTCAAAAGTGCTCCAAGTGATGCTGTTATAATCGAAAAGACCCCCCATTACTACTACGCAGAGCCATACGATATGGCGGATCGAATGCTGGAACTTAATCCCAAATTAAAAGTCTATGTAATGCTCTGTGAGCCTGCCGCACGAGCGTATTCGTGTTTCGCTCATGAAAACTTCGACTGGTTGGAAAAGAACGGTATGATTTTGTGTAATAACTACAACACTATATCTTTAAACTAATTTGTAAATTGCTACCACAGAATGGGTTCCGTTCTTTGAGCGCTATGTAAACTACACTTTGCCTCGACTGCAAGGATTTTTAGAGAACCACAGTGTTGAAGACCAGGAACTGATGATCATGGAGCGTTGGTGGAGAAGATCTGAATGTCTGGTCGCTGGTCTTTACTCCATCCACTTGAACCGGTGGAGATTAAAATTTGACGAATCAAACTTCTTGATAATAAACGGTGACGAAATGCTGACGAACCCAGCACCGGTGTTCGATAGGTTCCAAGACTTTGTTGGCGTTGAACGACGTTTGCGGACGGAGGATTGGGTAAAAAGCAGCGAAACCGGACATTTTTGCCTTAAACCTCCAGACGTTAGATCAAAGCTATATTGTTTGGATGACGGTGTGGCAAAAGCACGAACGCGTAACGAAATGGAATCGACTCCAACACCGAGCAAGGAGATTATGGAAATGCTGAGAGAGTTTTACAGACCTTATAACGACATGCTTTACGATTTACTTGGGAAAGACTTAAAGTGGGACTGAATCCGATGTACTAACAGTTTACGTTGTGAGTTTTGCAAAATACTGCAAGGAATATTTAAATACCGACAGCCAATACTGAATATTACTCCCCTTAGCTTATAACCCAAATTCTTCTAAGCTTATAACGCAAAATGTCGATTTTACATGTTTGAATCACGTTATTTAACAATTCTTAAAAGTTCAAATTAATTCGATAAAACCTTCTCGGAGAAGTTCGGGTGAAATTGTATATAATAGGAAGCCGGTATTGTTTCGCTGTAAAGATATTTTTAGAATTTTGATTTCAGATCCGACTTGACTTATCCGAGTTTCTGATTCTCACCCTAAATTTAAGAAACCATTTATCTTATCGATTTTACTGTTTCATGTCTTTGCTTGATTTGTGAAGTTAGTCAGATCAGAAATATCAAACTTATTTTATTCTATCACGCCATTGGAACCAGCAGATGGTTATTGAAGTTTTGTTGAAAATGCGGGGGAGTTTGTCACTGTCTCCCTCCCGCTGTGTAGTTCCCGTGGTGAGAGCTTTATGCGTGGTTTGTCGAGCGATCGTAATTCGATCAACAGCGACCACAACTCGCTCAAACCGCATGATATAGATTGCTTTGATGTCAGTTTAGTTGTTTTGTAGTTCAGTCAAATTTAAGTTACGTTTACCGATAAAAACATTGCCGGTAGGTTTATTATTTAGTTAATCAGTTATAATGTAAGCTTAACCATTACATGGTGCAACTATCAGAACAGACAAGGGAAAACTTACTCCCTACTTGACAAGTGACGGAAATTCAAGTAACTAACGATGTGCTTATCGCTATATAGCTCCATTGCTACTCCTTCATTAAAATTCCGTGTGCGCGCGGGAATATATTATCGCGTCATTTTGTCCGTGTTAGTATAAAGTGCCATGGTACATCGTACCCCGTGTCTATTAGAAAAGTCAAGGTGGTGTCAGTAAATCTAGGCGTAGAAATACTCCAAGAAAGTATGATATATCTATTTGTAAAAAATAGTATTAACATGGTTGAATAAACGTACAGATTTCATGCGTTACTTTTAATATAGTATATATGTATTTGATTGGTATAGCATTCTATATCATTTTTTTGCGATTAAATTTGTTTAGGCCTACTATATTCCACAGCTTATGCAACTGTCACTTACAAGATTACTTGTTTATGTTAGTACTTTTAGGTATATAGATGTAATTTATTGGCCGTCCCTTGCTTTCGTCAAATTATCTTCGGGAACCAATACTTGAATCTGACTGTGGCGAGACAATTTCCTCTGTCATCTATTTTGTTGTAAAAGTCAAAAATATTTAGTAAAAGAAGTCAAATTAAAAAATAATTAAATATATCTCTATTCAGAACGGCACCCGGTCATTATCCTTAAATTAAGCTTTCCGCCATGTGCCTCGAACGAAAATCTTCTTTCATTAACAAATAGAAAAAAACGATTAGACGAGATGCTGGTCATATAATGGCAATATATTTAACATATTAGATATGGGAACCTACATACCATGGTGCGTTCACACTGTTAAATACATTCAGTTTGTTGAAGGATAGGATATTTATGTTTATCCTCGTGAATGAAAAAAAACCTAGGGGGTTATAACATGGGCAATCGTCAGATCACCTCGCGCCCATCGTCGGGTTTACGGAGCTATTGCAGTGTGTTGTATATGATAGACACGTTCCTTCAATTTGGTAGAACCCATTAATCCGCTGGGTTCAGGCAATGTCAGTTAAGTGCCTTGCCCAAGGACACAACCGACGAGCTAGCGACCATTTTCGCACCTGCGACCTTTCGATTGAAAGGCGACGCACTTAACCGCTAGACCAACGGGCCGTGCAGAAAGCTCGAATGCAATTAGTATGTTAACCTGCTATCTAAATAATGATTTTCGTTAAAAAAAACACGTTCTTGCCTTTAGGATTGACCGGTGTTTTAGCTGTTTAAGCAAATTAAAGTTTCCTAGTATTTTAAAACAAAAATTGACATGTTTTTGCAAAACTTCAAATCACGGTTTTTTGAACTGTTGTCGAAATGTATAACTTTACTTTTGTATTTAGATTAGAAATCTTATAAGATTTCACCTGGGCGGTTTATTTTCTATTATCTTGTTTATTTAAAGCCTTTCTATTGCATTTGTGATTTTCCTAATTTTAATTCCGGCTTCTTGTGTTTTATAGATTGGTAAGACATTTGCCATACTAACATGGAACAGACGTTGGTGGAAATTTTGCCGGAACTTTGGGGCGATCTGGAGAAACTTAGCGAATGTGTTTCGTTTCTTTATAATTTGGGTGTTACTAAAATAGGATTTCTGGAATGTTTTAGTGAAAAAGACCTTCTTCCACAGTTTAATCTTGTGCAGACACGAAGACTGTTGATACGGGCAAAGCAGATTGGTAAGGTGTTTTTAAATTGTGTGTGTTGGTGTTAAAGCATGTTCCGCCTGATAAGTCGCCAGTTTACCCTGGTAGAGCGCCTGCTTTCGGCCAAAAGTTTCCTGGATATCCGGACGGTTGGCGCCAGACAAACTGGCAATTACCTGTGTGATAAAACCCATGCGCATTTCCATAACTTGTACATTAATACTCTTATTTGATAGTAGGCTACACACTGTCTTTTTAGTTACCGGTATAAAGCACCATACAGATATTTTTGATTATAATGTTTACAAAATATAGTCATACAAATGCTATATACATGCGTGTGTGGCTTCCACTGATATTTAAACGGTGTTCGCTTACCTCAAGTCTACAATTTGCATCGCAATCTAGTAAAACAACTGTCTAACTATAACTTATCCGACTCTGCAAACGTAGCACCGACAAAGTGCTCACTTCCATTAAGGAGAAGAGCTCACTTCCACACACACACACACACACACACATATATATAAATATATGTACTACTTCGTAAGCTATGGCTGTGTCGGTGTCGTCTACTAGTATCGGTGTTGTCATCAGCAGCAGCTACCAGCAGCTCCAGCAGCAATACGCCAAACATGCAATGGGTCCACGATTTCAAAGTCCCATGGGATAAATGCCAAACTGGTCTGTTGAAGTCGGTTAAATCTAAAACTGCTCCGACCCCGTGGCAACGCAAGGAGCTTGTACATCTCACTATCGATGAAATCTTAAAGGTTGGATTGTATGTATTGAAACTATTTGTATAACCATTTAAATATTATGAATACTGATTTGAAAGCAAGTATCGCTTGGAATTAAAAAAATAACTCTGTCAGGATAATTTTACCAACACGAAATTTAAAAACAATTTCTGTCTTTGATCGTATGACTTGCTATCAGATTCATAGGATTTATTTCGTTACTAATTATTGGCCTACAATATATTTACGCTTTAATTCGCGTTGAAATTTCAAATCTGTAACGATATTGATCTATTGAGGAGGGTAGCTATTCAAGACAAGGCGTTTTTTACTTTAATAACACTTTTTAATTATGTGGGATATATTTAACTGGTAAGTAAAGGTTTAATCACGTTTTAAAAGTTATTTAAATATAATTACTACTAACAATAATTTGATTGTAATTCCTGTTAGCTTGCCTTTTAAAAGTTGGATATGTAAGGTTTTAATAATAGCAATGAATCGTGACAACGTAAGGTCATCGCATTGCCATTACACTTAATATTCTCACACTATACACGTTATCAACTTCTAATACCAGTTTTAATTTTGGTGTATAACATTATCTTGTGAAATATTTATTTTTATATACTCCATTAAATGCATTTTTTCATTCCGTGTCAGTTTATATAAAAATAATTTTTAAATTAACTGTCGGAAATTTAATCTTGATTATTTCTCTGTAACAACCACTTATTACAACGCTCCAACATATTTAGATCACACCCAAGCCGGGTAAAAAGAATTTGGAAATAATAGCATGTTCAATTGTGTCCAAGTACCCTGATTCGTTTAGAGACCTAATAGACGGCATTCCCTATGGGAGTGGTCATTCATCACTGACAAATCAGCTTTTCTATCGCTGGGAAAATGTTGTAAGGAAAAAGAGAAAACTGAACGAAATTTACGAACCAGCCGAGACAAGCCAACAATCCTTACACGGTTGTGTTAACTGGCGCCATGTCGATGCTCCGAGAAGCGATGACAATTCTTCAGATAAAATTTTGCCACATCAAGTTCAAAAATGTTCAAAATCTGCCAAAGACAAAGATCATGTTTTTAAGTCGATGGATAATACTATTCAGAGGGGGTTAATAAATAAAAAACTTACTGTGCAGGAAGTTTTGACCCAGCGGCCATTTTTAGCAGTTCCTCAGTATTTGTTCAATTTCTATGGGTTGCAAATGGACAAACCATTATCTCATTTAAATATTTTGGAGAATATGCCTGTAAAGGCTTATCAGATTTACAAGTAAGTGCATGCATTGTCAAGTATAGACTGTAATGCATGTGTTCTAACCAAGTTTTCACCCGTCTTATTTTACTGGCATTTCTCTTTGTTTAAACATTGTTTAATGTAGTCTGTAATGCATTTTCCACAGAATTATGAAACAGAACCCAAGACCGAATGTTGCTTTTGTGTTAGCGAACATCAAAAAGGAGTGTATCGAACTAAAAATTAACTCCCTGAAATCTGTTGCTGTTCTTTCGTTGTTGGCTGCATATTTTGATGAGCAGAAATCTGCGTTGATCCAGTGTTTCAAGGTAAAAACTTCAAATTGTCACAAGAAAACAGAAGTCGTAAAGCAATTTGGTTTAATGTTATTTACTGCTATTTAGTGGGAAATTTTTTTAAAATGGGATATTTAGAACTGATTTATTAAAAAACTGGAGCTTAACGTAAACCCTATTTAAAAGAGCCAAATGTTAAATCGACAAATATGACGGCGTGACGTAATGCAAACTGCGATGCGAGCGAGTGTTGTCAGAAATAGCTGCGGTAACCCGACGATGGGCGCGAGGTGATCTGACGATTGCCCGTGTGTTAACCCGCTTGGTTTTCCCATTCGCGGGGATAAACATGAATATTCTATCCTAGTAATCATTATTTTTTATATTCAACAGAATGTTTCATCGCTTCATGATAACTTGAAAAGCCTTCCAACCACACCCTTTATGGCTGTTATTGGTGAGATAAAATACCCTCCTAAGTATAAATATCTTACTTACTGTTAGGTTTACCATTCTACAGGTTATTCTCCAGCTACAGCAAAAAGCTTCAAAATAATAATTGAGAACCGCATAATCACAACATGCGACGATTTCTTTGTTGGACTTTACTTCATGTTCTGCTGCTTCTACGTATTTAACATGGATTACCCTGAGTCTGCACTCGCTACTTTGAAGTTTATCCAGAGGCAAGTGTATATTTAAAATGTGACCTTTATATTTATCATCCTTAGAAGTACGTAATTTTATTTACATTGTAACGATTAGACACAATTATACTTATCAGCAATCCACCTGCGTATAGTTTGTGTCTGTAATTACCCCTTTTCACCAGGTACCTTGCGGAAAATAATGTACCAGGGACCAAAACATCTAAGAAAAGAAAATCAGATATTCATCCAAAAGTGATGAAACTTGGAAGAAAGCTGATCGCCTCGAAAGTCCATGTACGCTATTTTTGACAATACCAATAACTTTCGTCATATTTTTTAAAAGACCTTTTTTATGTCGAAAATTTATATTTGCCGGTTAATTTTACTTATATGGCTAATTTAATTATTACTTTAAAGTAGACCTCATGTTGACTATTTGTTATTTTCTGCAGAATTTATTTATACAAAAAAACACACGGTTAAATTGAATTACCCGGTATATTTTTTAATAGTGTACTCAATCATCGATGATAAAACAACCTGCAACAGCCACACGACCCCCAACTGCCCCAGTGATTCCACCTACAAAAACTCTACCATCTACAATACAAAGTACAACTTCGCCGCCAATACCACCGCTAACAAACCCAACCCCCATACCGGCAGCACAGGCCCCAGCAGTTCCAGCGAACGGGATAAAAGACACCTCTGAGTTCTGGATCGGATTTCTCATGGGAACTATAGGTCTATTGCTCACAGGGTTGGCTACAGTCGGTGTTAATAGGTTAAGTGATCGCAACAGCCCTATTCTTGCACCCCCACACAGCGACCAATGCCCGACAAGTTCCAGAAGTACTATAATTCAGCAAGGTGACGTCACCACCATATCTGAATCGGAGTTTGTTTCAGACGTGACGTTTAAAACTACCATTGTGTGATATCGCACATTACCTGTATTTGACTCTCCGTATACATAATGTGGGATAACAAGTGGATTATGATTACGGAATCTCTTCTGTGTGACTATTCAAAGGACTATATTGCATGATATTTCATTATGGGTCCCATTTGAAAAAATGGGACACATATTGTTTTTGTCCGTTTTTTTTTTCTTTTTTTTTTCGTCAAAGGTTTAACAGGCATGGCATGGCGCCCCGACATCTACCAGAAGGAATAATCGAATCTTAATGAAACTTAGTCATTCGTTAGACAACATGGTCTAGATATGCAGAAACCAAAATTTTGGGTAATAAATCAAGGGGAATTCCCCTGGGAGGTTAAAAACCAAAACGGTATTTTTTATGAAAAATTTAGCTTTTTGTGGCATAGCGCTTGAACGGCTGCTCTAATTTGAATCATATTAGGTGAAAAGTAAGTGTGTTAATGACTGATTTAACACATTTAAAAGAAATAAAAAATTACCTAGGGAAATACCCTAAAAAATTCGATTTTGTACTAAAATCATGATTGTGACAGGCATGCCATGTCGCCTCAACATCTACCAGAAGGAGTAATGGAATCGCAATGCAAATTAGACATTTTTTAGACAACATGGTTTAGATATGCAGAAACCAAAATTTTGGGTAGTAAATTAAGGGGAATTCCCCTGGGATGTTAAAAACCAAAACGCTATTTTTTTTAAAAAATTAGCCATTTTTGGGCATAGCGCTTGAACGGCTGTTACAATTTGAATCAGATTTGGTGGAATGTAAGTGCATTAGTGACTGATTTAACACTTAGAAGAAATAATAAAATTACCTAGGAAAATACCCCAAAAAATAGGATATGGTCTCAAATCATGATTGTGACAAGCATGCCATGTCGCCCCGACATCTACCAAAAGAAATAATGAAATTGCAATGAATTGGACATTTGTAAGACAACATGGTCTATATATGCAGAAACCAAAAATTTGGGTAATGAATCTAGGAGAATTCCCCTCAGACGTTAAAAAACCAAAACATGTTTTTTCTAATAATTTCGATTTTGTGGCCATAGCGCTTGAACGGCTGCTCTATTTTATAAAAGAAATCGGTAAATGTTAATACATTAGACATTCTGTGCCAATTAAATAAAGAAAACATATACTGAGGTTAATTTCCATGAAAACGAAGATATGTTCCTGAATTATGATTGTGACAGGCATGCCATATCGCACTGACATCTCCAACAAGAAGTCGACAAATCAGATTAAAACTTTAAGAATTGCTACATAACATGACTCACTTGTGTAAAAACAGAAACTTATCTATTAAACCCAGGGAATTTCCCAGAAACCATGAAAAACTAAATCGGACTATTTGGGAATTTAGCTTTATTTCACTACAGCGCTTGAAAAGAAGCTATAATTTAAAACATTTGTGGTAAAATGTTCGTAAATTTAGGAAGTTTATTCTTTATTTAACTTAATATTGAAAATATGTTTGGTATGTTAACTATGGGACCCATGCGTTTATCCTTGCAGAAACAAAAACTACATACTCATTGTATAAAATACAAATTATGGTTAGGGACCCTGTAGCATGAATATAGGGTATACAACATGTGTTTTACAAATAGTGATGGTTAAACACGTTGTTGACACTCTCTAGTTATAATCTAGATTTGCAGGAACCCAAATGTTAGATGATAAATTTAGGGGAATCTCCCAAAACCATGAATCACTAAATCTAGATTTTTCAGGAATTTAGATTTATTTCTCTATATCCCTTAAGTAATAACATGCTTTATTTTAAACACGTGCGGTAGAATATTAGTCCTTTAATAAATGCTGTTTAAAATATAACAAAGTAAGAAACTACTTCTGGAAATACGCTTAATATGACGGTTTTTGTTGGAAAGAGTATTTAAACTTGTAGTGATTTCACAGCTTGTGTAATATATTTTTGCGCATTATATCAAGTTTTGTTAAAATTGTTAAAATAAGCTTTTAATGCATACACAGCTGTGCTTCTCTCAAAACCTTTCCCCTGATTTCCTGTGGCCTGTCAATCAACGTTAAGATTCGCACCGATGTTTCCGATTGAATCCTTCCCACATTATGCAATACGTGGCGAGGTGTTTTGTTTATAAATTTATTCCATTAATCCATTATCAAAAAAGCATTCTGGGATGCGGACCTAAGCACCGCCTGCTTGGAGCCGCAGCTTCAGGCATGTATAACAGAAGAAATGTTTCTATTGTACTGTCTCGGCTTGCAATCTAACACTAAAGAAACCTTTTGTAAAGAGTCGGATTGCGAGCTATTTAAATTTTGGCTGAGGACAGTAGGTTGGGGAGGTTCAGGCCAGATTTAGTGCAAGCAATAGGCGCAAATACAAATATGTAGCCTACTAAGCAAATAACCAGGAACCCCAAAGACTTAGAGGAGCTTTTGAAATTAGGTTGAAGTTGTAGTATCTATCTAAGATGGACTAGATGTGCTTATCTGATTCGTGGTAAATACTCCAACGGAACATTTCAGTTTTCCCAATATTTGACGTTATATTTTAAAAATTGTAATCGACATTTTTTTTATACCAGCATTATAAAAGAATGATTGTCTTAATGGTTGTAGATGTATAGAAATCAAAAAATATTTTTTTAATTGCACAGCGAAAAGAAATTTGGTTTGATAACTATGGGACCCATGCGTTTATTCTTGCAGAAACAAAATTATGGCAGTCGGGTTAAAACTTTCTGGAATTCTGGATAACATGGACCTTACGTGCACATATCTGACAATAACATAGGCCTATATGGTGTAATGAATATTGATAACAAGATCAGATTGTTACCTTAGGGAGCCATGCGTTTATGCTTGCAGAAACAAACTACAAACTCGGTGTATAAAATGCAAATTGTAGTTAGGGACTCTGTAGCATGAATATATGGCATACAACATGTGTTTTATAAATAGTGATGGTTAAACACGTGCTTGAAACTCTCTAGTTTTTATGATAATGCTACTCTGTAAATATACGTGTTACACCTTTTTGCGCTATACCAGACGTACCAGAACAGGTCTTCCAGTTAAAAATAACTAATTCCAACATTACCAAAACGTTCTTCCAACTTAGTACTTGTATTTCACTTCTACCTTAAGGTATTACGAAAATGTGCGGTTTCAAAACTACTTAAACTTGAACTTCACTCCTATACATAATGAAATAAATAATAAATACATAGAATAAAGTAAGATTAACTGCGAGAAATATCACAACCATTCGCTTTAAAAACTCCCAAATCTTACACGAGGCATCTATTGCACAACTTGCGATAACAATGGCATTGTTACGACTAATAGGGTATTTATCATATTATTCCATAGGGTAAACGAATGACGTAAGGATTTCAATGTAACATTAATAAAGAACATCAAGATTCTCCTACTATACGTATTTTTGTACAAAGTCGCAATTCTACTGTTTAAATCAAATGACGATTTTTTACACGATCACACGCGCTCCAGGTAAAATTGAATATAGCTCACCAATAAGATAAATACAATGAATGTTCCAATTCACGCGCATATGAAAATGTGCGGTATATTGTTAAACTATTTCAACGCACTATTAAATCATTGTTTTTCGCACACAGCCAATGAAGTATTCTTCCGTTTACCCTAGAGTCCAATTCGACAGGTTAAACTTTCAAAAAACATGCTAGGTGTTTTGAAGCAGTATATTGCCAAAGTTGGCTTAAAAGTGATACTGATAGTAGGTGTTGTTATATGTTTTATTGCATATAAGATGCAACCATGTTGCAATATACAAACTTTGTTTCACTCTGGCAAGAAAAGCAATAATCCGTCGTTGACAAAGGTTTGCATAGTATTTTGGAGTTTTTAATAAATGTATAGTTAAACTCATTTTGTATATAATAGTCTTACAATGTTATCTTGGTGCGTGATTTCGGTGCGTGCGTTGATTGCTTATTACCTGTCGCCTTTATCTGTATACTTAACGCTAAAAACCGTTAGACTTTACTGCCTATTTGCTTTTATATATGACCTGTTATAGTATGTTTAGAGGTAGTTGTTTTTTTATGCGGCTTACATCAATACAAGCATTTTATACATATCGTTGAGAGCTGCTGACTACAGGTTATCTAGAGCCCTGCCTAAAAATGTAACAATAACACTTATTGCTTATTATTATTTGTATAATACCACATTATTTGTATAAAAGCACATTGTTTGTATATTAGCACATTATTTGTGTACTAACACATTGTTTGTATATAATAGAACAATATTTGTATAATAGCACATTATTTGTATAATAGCACATATTATTATCCCAAAAGAAGTAATTATGCTTATAAAAGTTTACGCATGGTCGTATGATAGATTGTGTGACACATTCGAAGAGTAACGCTGATAGATAGCCAGTAAAATAATTTGTTTTTATTGTGAAAAAAATTGTCCATTTTCTTAGTTTATCAAAAATGGTGGAATTTATCGAAATTTTCTAAAACGCGATTCATTGTGCAGACTAACACCTATATACTGCGTAATATTAAGGAAATTGTAATTTTTGAATCAATTTACTTTTTTCTATTTCCGCAGGACCGCGTTCCTGACGTCATTGGTTTGGGGGTTCGGAAATGTGGGACCGGGGTGTTTGTGAAATTTCTTGAAAAACACGGTTCGTTCTCTGTCCCCGATTATTACAATTATGAGACCGAATATTTTACGCGGAACTACGTAAAAGGATTGGATTGGTACAAGTACGTATATTTTTAGCGAGCTTCTAAGTTTCGAACACAAGTCGGTCTAGTCCTTAAGATCGTTTTTGTATGGGATTTGGTATATATATAGGTCGCTTTTATATTTCGGCCAGAAATGGGCACTTATTAATCGCATGCTTTAAGTCAGGATGGGCAACTTTTTTAGTCTGTGGACCAGATGTGGGAAAATGAAGTCCTGGGTGGGCCGGATTATTACATGAATAGTATTTATTATATCTTAACCACATATTTATTCACTAATGCAAGGGCCGTCGCATAACTGGGTAAGGTTAAATACAGTCTGTGGGCCGATCAAAATCCCTTTAACGTCAAAATTCCTTATGTTTCCCATATGCCTGCTTTAAATGCTATACACGCTATCCGCTGACTTTGGCATGAATTGGCTTATTTTTTATTAGTTTAAAACCCATATTGGGTTCGTTGCTAAGACCATTTTTTTTATAGAAGTCGGTATATGTATCGGTCGCGTAAACCATTCGGCCACACGACCGTACATGAATTTGCTCATTTGTTAATTATTCAGGTCCCTGTTCAAAAGTGCTCCGAGTGATGCTGTTATAATCGAAAAGACCCCACATTACTACTACGCAGAGCCATACGATATGGCGGAGCGAATGCTGGAACTTAATCCAAAATTAAAAGTCTATGTTATGCTCTGTGAGCCTGCCGCACGAGCGTATTCGTGTTTTGTTCATGAAAACTTCGACTGGTTGGAAAAGAACGGTATGATTTTGTGTAATAACAACAACATTTTGTTTTTAAACTTATTTGTAAATTGCTACCACAGAATGGGTTCCGTTCTTTGAGCGCTATGTAAACTACACCTTGCCTCGACTGCAAGGATATTTAGAGAACCACAGTGTTGAAGACCAGGAACTGATGCTCATGGAGCGTTGGTGGAGAAGATCTGAATGTCTGGTCGCTGGTCTTTACTCCATCCACTTGAACCGATGGAGATTAAAATTTGACGAATCAAACTTCTTGATAATAAACGGTGACGAAATGCTGACGAACCCAGCACCGGTGTTCGATAGGTTCCAAGACTTCGTTGGCGTTGAAAGACGTTTGCGGACAAAGATTGGGTAAAAAAACAACGAAACCGGACATTTTTGCCTTAAACGTCCAGACGATAGATCAAAGCTATATTGCTTGGATGACGGTGTGGCAAAAGCACGAACGCGTAACGAAATGGAATCGACTCCAACACCGAGCAAGGAGATTATGGAAATGCTGAGAGAGTTTTACAGACCTTATAACGACATGCTTTACGATTTACTTGGGGAAGACTTAAAGTGGAACTGAATCCGTTGTACTAACAGTTTACGTTGAGAGTTTTGCACAATACAGCAATTTGCTCAATACTGCATGGAAAAATCCAATACCGGTGGCCAATACTGAATATTACTCCCCTAAGCTTATAACCCGAATTCCTCTAAGCCTATAACGCAAAATGTCGATTTTACATGTTTGAATCACGTTATTTAATAATTCTTTAAAAATCAAACAAATTCGATAATTCCTTCTTAAAAAATCGCGTGAAATTGTATATACTAGAAAGCCGGTATTGTTTCGCTGTAAAGATATGTTTAACATTTTGATTTCTGATCCGACTCGACTTATCCGAGTTTCTGATTCTCACCCTAAATTTAGGAAATTATTCTTTCGATTTTACTGTTTCATGTCGTTGCTTGTTTTCTGAAGTTATTTAGATCAGCTGTATCAGTGTTATTTTATTTTACGCGCCATTTGAAACCATTTGATGGTTGTGTCGATTGAAGTATTGTTAAAAAATGCGCGGGAAGTTTGTCGCTGTCTTTCCCGCTGGGGGGAGGCTAAAAGAAGGAAAGGAGAGAAACTTCCCACTAAAATAAAGATTATGATATTAGAGTTAGTTGTAAACATAGGGTTGGACTCGGGGTTAGTTCTGGGGTTGAGATTAATGTTTAAGATAGGGTTAAATAGTTTCCTTAATTTTAGTGAGCAGTTTCCCTCCTTTCCCTCATTTTAATGTTGCCTCTCCTGCTGCGTAGTTCCCGCGGTGAGAGCTTTATGCGCGGTTTGTCGAGCGATCGTAATTCGATCAACAGCGACCACAACTCGCTCAAACCTCATGATACAAATTGCTTTGATGTCAGTTTTATGTTTTGTAGTTCAGTAAAATTATAGTTACTTTTACCAATAAAAAATTGTCAGTTAGGCCGATTATTAAGTAAATCACTTAATATAGGCTTTACCATTTATATGCTACAACTATCAGGATAGACAGAGGGGAAAACTTACTCCCTACTTGAGAAGTGTTGAAAATACAAGTCTCATACGATGTGCGTATCCCTATATCGCTCCAGTGGTATTGCCTTATTAAAATACCGAGTGCGCGGGAATTAAATTATGAAAGGAGGGAAACTACAAAGAGAAAGTGGAAAACGGGAATGTAGGAAGGAGGGAAACTCCACGCTAAAATGAAGATTATGACATTAGAGTTAGTTTTAACCATTGGTTTGAAGTTATGGGATTGAGATTAGTACTTATATAGGGCAGGGTTAAAATTAGTTTCCGTAATTTTAGTGGGCAGTTTCCCTCCTTCCCACTTTCCCTTCTTTTAGTGTTATCAGGATAAAGTACATCGTACATCGTACTCGTGTCTATTAGAAAAGTCGAGGTGATGGCATAAACCTTACGGACTATCTGTACAATTTCGTTTAAACGTTTCCTTACCTTTATGATTGTTTTTTAAAAGTTATTTAAAAAAAAGTAACCAAGTATTTTGGAAACAAAAATATGTTGTGCAAAACTGCAACTCTAGCTTATGAACAAAAATCTGTAAAACGTTTTTTTTATTTTCTATTATCTTGCTTATCTAAGGCCTTAATATTTCATTTGTCATTTTCCTAATTTTAATATTGGCTTCTTGTGTTTTATAGATTGTTGAGGTAATTGACATATTAACATGGAACACGCATTGGTGGAAACTTTGCCGGAACTTCGGGAAAATCCTGAGAAACTTACCGAATGTGTTTCGTTTCTTTACAACTTGGGTGTTACACAAATAGGATTTCTGGAATGTTTTAGTGAAAAAGACCTTCTCCCTCAGTTTAATCTTGTGCAGACACGAAGACTGTTGATACGGGCAAAGCAGATTGGTAAGTTGTTTTTAAATTGTTTAGTGGTGTAAATTTCTTTTCCGCCTTTTAAGTCGCCAGTTTACCCTGTTAGAGCGCCTGCTTTCGGCCAAAAAGTTGTCAGATATCCGGACGGTTGGCGCAAGACAACCTGACGATTACCTGTGTGATAAATCCCATACGTTTCCCAGCACTTGTACAATAATACTTTTAATTGATGTAAGGCTACAAACTATTTCTAAATTTACCTGCATAACGCACCATGCAGATATTTTAATATCAATATAAAAATGTACATATGCGACAGGTGATAACCTAAACAGCATATGAAAAATATAAATATCAACCTAATCTATGCACCCCTTAGTTAAAGTGGGTAACTTATTCGGATTATATTAGGTATAAAGCAAACTGGACGAAATATATATATATATGTACTAATTTGTAAGTAATGCATCAGTGTCGGCCACTAGCATTGAACCGTTGTCTTCAGCAGCTACCAGCAGCTCTAGCAGCAATACGCCAAACATGCAATGGGTCCACGATTTTAAAGTTCCATGGGATAAATGCCAAACTGGTCTGTTGAAGTCGGTTAAATCTAAAACTGCTCCGACCCCGTGGCAACGCAAGGAGCTTGTGCATCTCACTATCGATGAAATCTTAAAGGTTGGATTGCATTGAAAGTCACTACTCGTGGTGACTTTTGCAATAACTTGACATGTTTTAGTCTATTCCAAACTTATTATATTTAATGGCAATTGGTTGTAACTTATTAATACCAACAACCATTTTTAAACACTTGGGTTACAACTTATAAAGTACGACCAAGAAGTCTAGGCATACAGATAGATGGGTCTTTGTAATAGGAATAGGCCTACAAACGTTTTGCTTTAACATGCATTCAGCACATGATAGGCCACTAGATAAAACATGTGGAAAGTGGGAATAAGTTATTTGATCTTGTGCAGCGGCGAGTATAAATAACCTTACGAAATTTTTTTACAGTGATATATTTTTACAGTCTGATATATATATCAGTTTAAATATTAGAGAAACTAATTTAAAAGCAAGTATCGTTTGGAATTACAAAAATTAAGTGTGTCAAATATTATAGGATAGGATGGGATATTCATCTTTATCCCCGTAAATGAGAAAACCAAGGAGGTAACACACGGGCAATCGTCAGATAACCTCGCGCCCATCGTCGGGTTACCTGAGCTATTGCAGTGTGTTTTATATGACTTGCTCAAGGACACAACCGACTAGCTAGCGATCAGTTTCGACGCACTTAACCGTTAGACCAACGGTCCGGACATTAATTTTAACAACACGCATTTACAAACAATTTCTGTCTTTGATCGTATGATTTGCTATCAGATTCTTAGGATTTATTTCGCTACTAATTATCGGCCTACAGAATATTTACGCTTGAAAGCCGTGTTGAAATTTCATATCTTTAACGATAGTGATCCAGTGTGGAGGGTAGCTATTCAACCACAAAGCTTTTATACTTTAATTAAATGGAATATATTTAATTGGTAAATAAAGGTTTAATCACGTTTAAAAAGTTATTTAAATATGAATGCTACTAACAATAATTTTATTTTAATTCCTGGTAGCTTAATTTTTAAAAGTTGAATCTGTAGGGTTTTAATAAGAAAAAAATCGTCACATGTAAGGTCATCGCACTAAATAGTCTCACACTTTACTCGTTTACAACTTCGAATACCATTTTTAATTATGGTGTGTAACATTATCTCGTTGAATATTTATTTTTATATACTCAATTAAATGTATTTTTTCCATTGCGTGTCAGTTTATATAAAAATAATTTTTAAATTTACTGTCGGAAATTTAATCTTGATTATTTCTCTGTAACAACCACTTATTACAACGTTGTGACATTTTTAGATCACCCCCAAACCGGGTAAAAAGAATTTGGAAAGAATAGCATTTTCTATTGTGTCCAAGTATCCTGATTCGTTTAGAGACCTAATAGACGGCATTCCCTATGGGAGTGGTCATTCTTCACTGACAAATCAGCTTTTCTATCGCTGGGAAAATGTTGTAAGAAAAAAGAGAAAACTGAACGAAATTTATGAACCAGCCGAGACAAGCCAACAATCCTTACACGGTTGTGTTAACTGGCGCCATGGCGATGGCCCAAGAAGCGATGACAATTCTTCAGATAAGATTTTGCTACATCAAGTTCAAAAATGTTCAAAAACTGCCAAAGACAAAGATCATGTTTTTAAGTCAATGGATAATACTTTTCAGAGGGGGTTAATAAATAAAAAACTTACTGTGCAGGAAGTTTTGACCCAGCGGCCATTTTTAGCAGTTCCTCAGTATTTATTCAATTTCTATGGGTTGCAAATGGACAAACCATTATCTCATTTAAATATTCTGGAGAAGATGCCTGTAAAGGCTTATCAGATTTACAAGTAAGTGCATGCATTGTCAAGTATAGACTGTAATGCATGTGTTCTAACCAAGTTTTCACCCGTCTTATTTTACTGGCATTTCTCTTTGTTTAAACATTGTTAAATGTAGTCTGTAATGCATTTTCTACAGAATTATGAAACAGAACCCAAGACCAAATGTTGCTTTGGTGATAGCGAACATCAAAAAGGAGTTTATCGAACTTAAAAATAACTCCCCGAAATCTGTTGCTGTTCTTTCGTTGTTGGATGCATATTTTCATGAGCAGGAATCTGCGTTGATCAAGTGTTTTAAGGTAAAAACTTCAAATTGTCACAAGAAAACAGAAGTCGTAAAGCAATTTGGTTTAATGTTATTTACTGCTATTTAGTGGGAAATTTTTTTTAAAATGGGATATTTAGAACTGATTTATTAAAAAACTGGAGCTTAACGTAAACCCTATTTAAAAGAGCCAAATGTTAAATCGACAAATATGACGGCGTGACGTAATGCAAACTGCGATGCGAGCGAGTGTTGTCAGAAATAGCTGCGGTAACCCGACGATGGGCGCGAGGTGATCTGACGATTGCCCGTTTGTTAACCCCCTTGGTTTTCCCATTCGCGGGGATAAACATGAATATTCTATCCTAGTAATCATTATTTTTTATATTCAACAGAATATTTCGTCGCTTCATGATAACTTGAAAAGCCTTCCAACCACTCCCTTTATGGCTGTTATTGGTGAGATAAAATACCCTCCTAAGTATACATATCTTACTTACTGTTAGGTTTACCATTCTACAGGGGATTCTCCAGCTACAGCAAAAAGCTTCAAAATAATAATTGAGAACCGAATAATCACAACATGCGACGATTTCTTTGTTGGACTTTACTTCATGTTCTGCTGCTTCTACGTATTTAACATGGATTACCCTGAGTCTGCACTCGCTACTTTGGAGTTTATCCAGAGGCAAGTGTATATTTAAAATGTGACCTTTATATTTATCATTCTTAGAAGTACGTAATTTTAATACATTGTAACGATTAGACACAATTATACTTATCAACAATCCACCTGCGTATAGTTTGTGTCTGTAATTACCCCCTTTCACCAGGTACCTTGCCGAAAATAATGTGCCAGGGACCAAAACATCTAAGAAAAGAAAATCAGATATTCATCCAAAAGTGATGAAACTTGGAAGAAAGCTGATCGCCTCGAAAGTCCATGTACGCTATTTTTGACAATACCTATAACTTTCGTCATATTTTTTAAAAGACCTTTTTTATGTCGAAAATTTATATTTGCCGGTTAATTTTACTTATATGGCTAATTTAATTATTACTTTAAAGTAGACCTCATGTTGACTATTTGTTATTTTCTGCAGAATTTATTTATACAAAAAAACACACGGTTAAATTGAATTACCCGGTATATTTTTTAATAGTGTACTCAATCATCGATGATAAAACAACCTGCAACAGCCACGCAACCCTCAACTGTCCCAGTGATTCCACCTACAAAAACTCCACCATCTACAATACAAAGTACAACTTTACCCCCAATACCACCGCTAACAAGCACAACCCCCATACCGGCAGCACAAGCCCCAACAGTTCCAGCGAACGCGAAAAAAGACACCTCTGAGTTCTGGATCGGATTTCTCATGGGAACTATAGGTATCTTGCTCACAGGGTTGGCTACAGTCGGTGTTAATAGGTTAAGTGATCGCAACAGCCCTATTCTTGCACCCCCACACAGCGACCAATGTCCGACAAGTTCCAGAAATACTATAATTCAGCAAGGTGACGTCACCGACATATCTGAATCGAAGTTTGTTTCGGACGTGACGTTTAAAACTACCATTGTGTGATATCGCGCTATATCTGTATTTGACTCTCCGTATACATAATGTATAACAAGTTAATTATGACTACCGTATTTCTTCTATGTGACTATTCTATAAAACTATATTGTAAATGTATTTTCGATGATTTCATTTCATTTTAATACAAATTAAAAATAAATTGGCCAACATTTTACCGCACACTAAAATTACGAAAACTAATTTAATCCCTGCCCTAACCACTAACCTCAACGCCTGCCCCAACTCCAACCTTATTTTTAAAACTAAACCTAATGCTTCAATATTAATACACTTTAGACTACAGTCTCCCTCCTTCCCTCTTTCTCCCTTTTTCCCTCCTTCCTTTTTCCCTCTTTCCCTCGTTCCCTGATAAGTGAGTCAGAAACTCGGATAAGTCGAGTCGGATCAGAAATCAAAATTCCAAAAATATCTTTACAGCGAAACAATACCAGCTTCCTAGTATATACAATTCCACCCGAACTTTTCCAAGGAAAAAAAATGTTAAGAGAACGTGATTTATATATATGTAAAACCAACATTTTGGGTTGTAAGCTCAGAGGAATTTTTTGAGTTAAATTCAGTATTGGCCCCCAAAAGAAACGTTTTTTTGAAAAATTTTTCTGCTGTTTAAAATATTGCTGTATTGTGCAACACCGTTAACGTAAACTGTTAGTACAACGGATTCAGTTCCACTTTAAGTCTTCCCCAAGTAAATCGTAAAGCATGTCGTTATAAGGTCTGTAAAACTCTCTCAGCATTTCCATAATCTCCTTGCTCGGTGTTGGAGTCGATTCCATTTCGTTACGAGTTCGTGCTTTTGCCACACCGTCATCCCAAGCAATATAGCTTTGATCTATCGTCCGGAGGTTTAAGGCAGAAATGCCCTGTTTCGTTGTTTTTTACCCAATCCTCTGTCCGCAAACGTCGTTCAACGCCAACAAACTCTTGGAACCTATCGAACACCGGTACTGGGTTCGTCAGCATTTCGTCACCGTTTATTATCAAGAAGTTTGATTCGTCAAATTTTAATCTCCACCGGTTCAAGTGGATGGAGTAAAGACCAGCGACCAGACATTCAGATCTTCTCCACCAACGCTCCATGGAAGCATCAGTTCCTGGTCTTCAACACTGTGGTTCTCTACAAATCCTTGCAGTCGAGGCAAGGTGTAGTTTACATAGCGCTCAAAGAACGGAACCCATTCTGTGGTAGCAATTTACACATAAGTTTAATAACATAAGGGTTGTTGTTATAACACAAAATCATACCGTTCTTTTCCAACCAGTCGAAGTTTTCATGAACGAAACACGAATACGCTCGTGCGGCAGGCTCACAGAGCATTACATAGACTTTTAATTTGGGGTTAAGTTCCAGCATTCGCTCCGCCATATCGTATGGCTCTGCGTAGTAGTAATGTGGGGTCTTTTCGATTATAACAGCATCACTCGGAGCACTTTTAAACAGGGACCTGTATAATCAACAAATGAGCAAATTTAAGTAAGGTCGTGCGGCCGAATGGTTAACGCGGCCGATATACCGACTAGTTTAGTTTAGTTTATTCATTTTTTGCCCTAGTATTTAAAAATGGCAAGCGAATATAATAACGACACGGGAACAGGAAAAGACGGCAAAACGAACAGTCGTTAAAACACGTCATTAAAAAAAAGGATATAATTTAATAAATATAGCGGACGCGGGCCGCCCAAACCTAGGGCGAAAGAACAAATAATGTGCACAACAAAATTTAATTAAAACCAAACAATATAAAGCCCTGAAGAAAAGTGTGCGGTAAAGCGCGACCAGTACTGAGGGGGAGCCGGCTTTAGGAGAAGGTGTGGCCCGAAAGCGTGGACCATAGTGGAAAAAGAAAAAAACCCTAAAAAGAAATTAAAATGAAATTAAAATGAAATTGACTACTATACAAAAACGGTCTTAGCAACGAACCCAATATGGGTTCGAAACTAAGCCCGGTAAAAAAATCATAAAAAATAAGCAAATTCATATCAAAGTCAAAGTCAGTGGTTAGCGTGTATAGCATTTAAATCAGGCATATGGGCTACATAAGTAATTTTGACCGTAAAGGGATTTTGATCGGCCACAGACTGTATCTAACCATATCCAGTAATGTGGCCGTTGCAAAACTAAATAAATATGTGGTTGTAGCGCCGACAACGGGTACAAAACACAATAGTTGTTTATTGGTCGGCGATCTAAAGTTAATGACGAGAGAAATGAACGGCACAGCAAACGTAGGAAAAAGGCAACACGTCATAAATTATACGGTTGATCACACAACCAGTCATGTATATCACATGACGCCATAGGCCCCCCCTAGAAACGGAGAATGTTTATGATGAATAATTAACAGTTCGTGCAGGTCGTCC
>CH001285.1:18994-110523 GCA_000149265.1 Ciona savignyi | reverse complement strand
GAATAATATGATAAATACCCTATAGTCGGTAACAATACCATGTTATCGCAAGGTTACGCAATATATGCCTCGTGTAAGATTTGGGGATTTTTGGAGTAAATATTGTGATAATTTTCGTAGTGAATTTTACTTTAGTTGTTCCATGTATTTTATTATTCAATTTTATCATGTATAGGAGTGAAGTTCACAAGTTTAAGTAGCCTACTGCGTAACATGTTTTAAACACTGCACATTTTGATAATAACTTAAAACAGTTAAGATAAATTATTTTGAAGAAAATTTATCGATGGTAAACCCATTTTCTTAGTATGTAAATGATGTATAATGCGAATTAATACAACAGTGTAAAGAACTGTTAACTCACGCGCGACATCTACCGTACGCTATAATTGGAAAATTATTTAATTATGAGATAATTTAGTTTATATTTTGTTTCATAAAGAAATCACACAAACATTTTTCTAAAAATTTAATACGACATCTCAACGCTAGTTAATAAAACACGCCTATACGCAGGTTATTGAATTAATATAGATATAAGCAGACGTGTCCGTCGAACCTATAGGAAAATTAAGTAAGGTAATTAAGTAAAACTTACTTCACTTAATAGCACCAGCACAGACGATAAAATAGCAAGCTGGTTGTTGCTGGTGACGAATATACAGTTTACGACTCATGGTCGCGAAATTCAAATACATTAGTCCGGTGGTTTAGTGCGTCGCCTTTCAGCCGAAAGGTTGCAGGTACGAAACTGGTCGCTAGCTAGTGATTCGTGTCCTTGGGCAAGGCATTTAACGGACTTGAACCCTGAACCCAGCGGATTAATGGGTTCTACTAAATTGAGCGAACGTGTGAATCAATTCACAGCACAATGCCATAGCTCCAATAACCTGACTGTGCAAGAGCGCGAGGTGATCTGACGATTGTCCCGTGTGTTAATCCCCTTGGTTTTTCCATTCATGGGGATAAACATGAATATTCTCTCCTAACTGTTTAATGGCCAACTTAAAACCACCATAAACCAACTCCGCATAATCGACACATGGGGAACACACGACAGTGTACGTTGTTCATATACAAGATTAGAATTGGCTCTGTAATCCCGTTTGAATTTAAAATCGCGCGGGTTAATGTTACGACCACCTCCGGTCAACACTCTAGTTACGAATATAAAAACTGTGTGAGTCAGCAGTCGGTTAATAACTATTACCACTTTTCAATTTTTGCGTCATTTACTGCATCCCTCTCGGTAAAAACTTCTGGTTGTGATCCTTAAACCTTCCTTTCGGCAAGTCCACATTTCCTTATTTTTCCCGACTTCCTCTATTTAAAAAAAAAACGAAGGTGTCGTATTTTTTATCAGAGTCAAGTTTCGAACCCATGATGTGCTCGTCACTAGGGCCGTTTTTTATGGGAGTCGTCATATGCCTCGGTCGCGTTAACCATTCGGCCACACGTCCGCACGAAGGTCGCCAATTAATTAGAGGCAAAAATAATAAAATAATCTATAAATGAACCTGTCAATATCGAAGAAAAGAAAAAAAAATCCTTCTTTTTACTAACTGTATTAAACCGAAGTAAATTTAAACCCAAATATTAAGTATTTTACAGGTTAAAATGATTACGAAGAATTCGAAATAGAAAAGGACCCAACGAGATACCAAGTATTAACGGCAGTGCTAAATATAAAATGGACAGAAGGTAGTATGGTATACACGTGTCACTTATACAGCAGCTGCAGGAGTTGGGAACGTAAAGGAATCGAGCTTTTATCCCATAAAGTATTTTCCTTTGAAACTAGACTTCGGAGGAAAGTTTTAGTATAAGCTGGGAAGTATGCTTGCTGACATACATGACCCCACTACTACCACCATACGGCGAATGTCCGACGATGGTTTGAACTTGCGATCCTCGCTTTTTATCAGACCCATGTTGACGAGGATTGGATTGATTACGAGCATTGGGGTGTTCGGGTATTTGTCGAACGCATCGGCCATTATCACATCCACGCATTGCAACACTGCTGCGCGTAACTCATCCGCCGCAGCGTTGTCGCACTCCACTAGACTGCGCAAGCAGTTCTCGTTCAGCAAACCTAGTAGAGCAGATATATAAGTTTGTCAGGTTCCATGCTTGGGCAAGGCAGTTAGTAAATGTTTCGGGAACCTAATAGTTTAATAAACATAGAAGAAACACCTTTCAATCGAAAGGTTGCAGGTGCGAAACTGGTCGTTAGCGAGTTGGTTGTGTCCTTGGGCAAGGCACTTTACGGACATTGCCTGAACCCAGCGGATTAATGGGTTCTACCAAATTAAAGGAACATGTCTATCATATACAATACACTGCAATAGCTCCGGTAACCCGACGATGGACGCGAGATAATCTGACGATTGTCCGTGTGTTAACCCCCTTGGTTTTCTCATTCACGGGGATAAAAATGAATATCCTATCCTATCCTACACTACTAATATGCCTCAATTACAACACAATGCAAAAGGATAGGATATTCAGGTTTATCCCCGTGAATGGAAAAACCAAGGGGTTAACACACAGGCAATAGTAAGACCAAAATATCTTCAATACTTTCATGGTGTGGTATTTTGCTGTTGCCCGTGTTATAACGCACCCACACCTCCTGAAACAAACAAGATAATTACCATAATCAATATAAATAATACCGATATATTATGAATTTACATCTAATAAAATGTTTAATAAGTATGTTGTGACAAAACGTAATTGTGTAAAACTTATTTAAACCCAGAGAAACTCAGTAAATGAGTTAATAACCGGATAATTGATTTTTCATGACATAAACTGTTTGATAAGTGTGTTGGGACAAAACTTAATGATTCCAGAGAAACAAAGGAAAGGTAATACACTTATTAAACATTTTAAGTGTGTTGGGACAAAACTAAATTGTGTAAAACCTAATTAAACACAGAAAATGAGTTAATAACCTGATAATTTGAGACAAGCATCTGCAGCAGCCTCTGCATCTCGTACAAATTCCGACATTTCCTCCATGAGTTTACATCGAGCGGAGGAAGACAACGCAACCAACTTCACCGATGTCACCTCGCTGAAGAAGCTCTTCGCGGTGAGCTCCCCGTAATGAAGATCAGCGATCTCCTCCACAGATTCATCCTCCGCAGAGGAGTCTCCATCATCCGAATCAACACCTTCATCATCATCCAGTGACATGAGAGCATTCTTGCTACGGAAATCATTGCCACGGTCTTTCACCTAACCCCCCATGCAAGAAAATTGTTGCAAATTTAAGATGCGTCTCGTGATGAGGCAAAACTAAAAACTTAATTTTAAATGTTGGAATTTGTATAAAAACTTAAAAATAGAACATAGGATATTTGTGTTTTATACCAGAGAATGGAAAAATTAGGGAAATTTATCACACAGACAACTTTCAGATTGCCTTATGAATAAGCAACATAGCGTTATTATATAGGCAAACATCAGATTACCTTATGACACAGAATAAACAAAAAAAAACATAAAAATGAAGATATCACCTCATCCACTCCTTCTTCCCCGAACTTATTCCCATTTAAATCAAGTTTCTGGAGGAATTCCTTGTTTTCCATGGCAGTGCACACCGCTATGCCTCCTTCCAACTGAATCTCTCCGAATGAAAGGTGAAGTTCCTTCAGGTTTGGGTTGGATACTTCCAAACACTGTCCGATTGCTTCGGCCCCTTTGGTCCGCACTAGACAGTCCCCAAAATTCACAATTTCAAGACTATCTATGTTTTTCATGGCCTCAGCCATCGGGATTGCCCCCTTTTCGGTAAAAGTGTTGTCGTTTAGATTAAGGTGCCTTAAATTAGGACTGTGCATCACTGCTTCGGAAAGTGCAGCGATACCAGCGTGTTGAATACCGTTCTGTGGCAGTTGGATTTCTTCAAGGCTACCAATTATTCTGAATGCCTTGGCTAAAGCTTTTGCTCCAGGGTTTTCCAATCTGTAAATAAAATTTATTTATTTTCCATTTGCACAAATCTCACAATACAGTTCATGACAATTACAAGTACCATTGTTTAAACAAATGCTCTAATATTTTTTTCAAAAATAATACATTACACTTAAAAATACATAAACAAAATTTCAACCTGTTTCTTCCTGCAACAAAGACTTTCAACTTAAGTGGGCGTCCTTCTTCTGAGCTTGTTTTATGACATTGGATCAATGCATCGGCTAATATTATTCCCCCACCACCAAGACCATTGTTGTTAAACCGAAGTTCTTGCAAAGTGTACGATGCTCGACTGTGAAGCAATTCCACACATGCCTGCATAATGTATGCATGGTAAATTACATTGGAAAAGTAAGAACAACAATAAAACCATTATGAATTCGGGTAAGTTATATTTAGACTAACTTGTAGCTTTTCCAGAGGTCCAAAAGTTAATTATATGGTAAATGTGCATGTTCTTATAGTTATAATGCTTGATTGTGAGTTAAAATTATTGTTTACATAATTTTTAGCTTCATTTTAGTTCACATGAAGGGACCCAGTGGTACAATTTAGGAAAAAAGCTTGGCTTGCTGCTTGCATTCCCCTCTTACACCTAACTTTATGCTGAATATTGTTAATTATTATTGGTTAAAAAGACTTTGGACATTACCAGTCACTGGAATAGACACTAGTATACACTTTTACCACAAACATTTTTAAACTTTTTAATACATTTTCTTCTTAGAGAATCTTAGCATGAAGCAATTCTGGGAAAGGATAATGGAACACAAAAACTATTGTTATTTACATAGTGAAACCTTCTATCATAAATATGATGAGAAAATGCAATCAACAAATTTGTTTTTATTGGTTTAGAACATGTTTTAAAACAAGTACCAATTTGTAAATTAGGCTATTACTGAGTAAGCACATACCTTTGCACAATCTGGACCAAAAGCATTATGACTGAGATCTAACTCAACAAGTTGTGCTTTAGATGTCATAATAGCATCACCTAGTGCCCGAAGTGAGATAGGGATTTCAGATCTCAACCTGCCAGTAAACATATCAGCCCACAGACACCGCTGTAGTTCCGGCTTGTCTGTCAGTGCGCCGGCGATAGCTTTTGCTGCTTCCACGCCAACTGTGTTACCAACCAACTCCAGGACTTGCAAATCAACACAACTTTCAATTGCGCGAACTACAGCTTCGGCATCAGATGCAGTGTTCAATTTCATTCCATGACCTTTGAACGAAACTATGTTTTCCTTCCGCACGCTTGTTTGCTCCAGAAGTGCAGTCACTGTATCAATGTTGCTCTTATCATCAATGGCCATATCTCAATATTTGTCTAACCCACCTAGCCACGAGTAAAAACGAAACTGTTAAATAAAGTTGTTTCATTATTATATATTGGGCGGTGTGGAAACAGTTATACAATACAATACCACAGAGTTTGTGGGGTAATGTTAAAAAAATCAGGTATACTTCTCAAGCTTTTATACAATGACTTTATACATCGTAGGTTAAAAAGGAATGTGCAGGTAATGTTACTTGGAAACAAGTTCATTATAGCTGTGTTCTGTAAACCAAGAACGATTTTTTCGTTTATTTTTCCACTGCATTAACTATTCATGCATGAAAAACCTTTAAAAAACAAAGCACAAGGATATCTTCTTAATTAAACCTACAGTTTATTATGTTACTGATATCTTATTCAATATAAGTTGTAAATTGTTGGTTTTATTTCACCGGGAAAACGAACGCTCTTTGACTTTTTACTATTCTGTAACTAATGAGCGATAACAGCATAATCTAAACTAAACACTGAAATTAAGTATGTTATCAATTTCATATTTATTTTAATTTTTAAAAGGTTTTACCTGTATCTATCGAATCACGAATCGTTCGTTATCTTTAACCCCTTTATGACAAATCATTTTTTGCGAAATCTGGGAGATTAGCGCATTTGCGGTGTAATTTCGCTACAACGAACTTGGTGTTCGTAATTCGCTCCCCTCTATGCCACTAACCTACCAAGTTTTTCGGCGGTACAAATTAAAAACCATAAAACATATTTCATTTTATACTTTTCACTTAAGAAATTGTGAACTTTTTAATTACTCTTATTTGACCGATTTATTCAAGCATCCGACAGATTAGGATATTCATCTTTATCACCGTGAATGGGAATACCAAGGGGGTTAACATACAGGTAATCGTCATCACCTCGCGCCCATCGTCGGGTTACCGGAGCTATTGCAGTGTGTTGTATATGATAGACACATTCCTTCAATTTGGTAGAACCAATAAATTCGCTGGGTTCAGGCAATGTCCGTAAAGTGCCTTGCCCAAGGACACAACCGACTAGCTAGCGACCAGTTTCGCACCTGCAACCTTTCGATTGAAAGGCGACGCACTTACCCGTTAGACCAACGGGCCGGACTGGGAACCATTAGGTTTTTGCGTGAAGATACATATCTACACTTTGTTTATGATATACCAAGAATAATCAGCTATAACCAGGTACCCGTAGCATTTAAAAAAATTACAATTTAGGCCTACCTAATATGTACTAAACAGTTTTGAAGTTATTTTAAAGAAAACGACAAATCGGGATAAAACTTGTTTGGTAATACTGGTTGGATAGACAGTGACAAATTTAAGCTTAAACAATTGAAACTTGATAATGAGAAAAATGAATTTCCCATTTGGCGTCACAACATAGGATTTGCAATGACTTAGCTGCGCGCTGATTTTACTGCTTTATAACATCGATAGCCAACCATACATATCTGACAACAACATATATTGTGTAAGAATCATAGATAACAAGATCAGTTTGCAACCTAAGGGACCCATGCGTTCCTGCTTGCAGAAACAAACTAAATATTGTATAAAATACACCAAATGTGGTCAGGGACCCTGTTCGTATATACACATGCAAAATGTATTTTACAAATAGAGGTTGTTAAACACAAGGTTGTCACTCTGTATTTTCTAAATGAAATCGACTGGAAGTTCATTTTTAACAATGGTTTATTAATTCTAAGTTATGTGTTAAATATTTCATTTTACGGCAAGTAGATGTATCTTTACTGCCTCTGTGGTCGTACTTACTCTTCAGATCTTATGCAATATTAATTAGAATTGACTTTGTGAACACGATGACAATTTCAAGAATAGTTCGTATTTTTCAAAATGTCACTGACGTCTGCTTACCTTAAATTATTAATGGTAAACCAAAACAACATTATTGTAAACATCTACCAAATATTAAACCACGATGTTGCCGAGTTCATCCAACCTTTTAAGAAACTTGGGTTTTTGTAAATTGTGTACCCGCCGTAGGCGCCAAGCAAAGTCAACACTCCAAGGGAAAACATCATCTCTCTCATCATTCTAATCATGATAGGATGGTTTGCCATCAAATCCTTTACAAGGGAAGCCCCCATATTTGCGTGAGGAAACGGTTTATCAGGAATCTCTTCGCCAAGAAATTCGCACAGTGGAGCCCATCCGTCCTTAAAGTTAAACACAAGCAGCTTGTCCTTTGGTGCATTCTGTAAATGTTGTATAGTGTTATAACCGTAAAGTAAACTTGTATTTGCACACTTACAAGAAGGATGTTTGCGTTGTGGGTTTTATATAAACGTTTGATCACCAGCTCGTTTCTGTCAAATTTGGACCAAGGCCAACGTCGGCGTGAAGATAGAACAACTTGCACTATAAAAAGTTTTTGTATAAAAAAGTAGTTTTCGACCCTTATGATATGTCAACTTTAAATAATCCCGTATTGGTTTCAACGGAATATATCATATAAACGCATGTTACATACTGGCAGACTCCGTGAATCGAAAATATTGCCATCCAGAATACGACAAAACTTGCATCAGAATATACAAAGGTTCAGAATCAATCGACGTCATTTGAGTTAGGGCGCTTCGGTACCAAGAATCCTCGTCTCGAATAGAAATCACAATCTGTACACAGTGTAATTATAAATCGTGTCATATTTGAATACATGTAGTATATTCTGAACCTACTTTGGCATCTGGGTAAGCCTTTAAGATTTCCTCCCAAAACAGATAACAGGGACTGTCGACGACTGCATCAACGCCTTTATACATTCTCTTAAAGTCGTCAGCTGTTCCTCCATATTTAATAAGTTTGCGCCATTCCTTTCCCAGGTACCACGAGTTTTCCAGCCAATCGTATGTATTGTACCCAAACTCTTGGAACACTGCTGTCATGGTTTTAGTACCAGTTTTGGCATAACCGGCATAAATTACCTTCATTCTTTCCTTTTGTTGCTATATAGATGCTCGATTAAGTCAATGAGAGACCTATACGCTAGCTACGTTTTATTCGCAGTAGGCTAATCAGTTTGTATTGGCCAAAGTTAGCAAATGCTACATTAATGATTAACCGCAATGATATTGACCTTTGAAGCGTTTCATTTTGCGGGTTGCCGGAGGCCATTAAAAGTTGTTAACGAGTGCGGAGAATAAACATCGAAGAAGTTTGGTTACCCACAAACCTATACGTTTTGTTTTATTTTAATATATTAAGTAATCATATTCATGTTTATCCTTGCGAATGAAAAACTCTAGGAGCGTTAACACACGTTTTTTATCAGATTACCTCGCGCACCAACCATAGGCTACCGGAGCTATTGTAGTGTGTTGTGTATGATTGAGACGCTTCTTTAATTTTGTAGAACCCATCATTCCACTGGGTTCAGCCAATGTCCACTAATGCCTTGCCCAATCACGCAGCCGCCGAGCTGGTAACCAATTTTGAAACCGCAACCCTTCGGCGGAAAGGCGACGCACTAACTTAGCACAATAACCGATCGGAAAATTCGATTTAAACTGACTGTTTGATCTAAAAAGGGACACATTTCTTATAGTTTAACATTTTTAATAGCACCCGTTGTTTTTAATATACAGATTCAAACCTTAATTCAGTAAATACAATTTTATGTGTGTTTTACATTCATATACAATTTCCGCAAATTTAGGAATAGTAGCAGACGTAGGTGAGCTGGGCGTACTTGTGAGTATTGCGGCATATTTGACCATACAAGCTGTTGCTGGTAGAAACATTGCAGGATTGTTTGCCATGGCAGGCACTGCGCATGATATTAAAGGCTGTTGTTGACCGACAATTGGTATTCGTCATTGGTTCAGTGCGACATCTGAAAAATATGATGATTATAAACTACAAAGCACTAAGGGTTTATTACTATTAGCTTGGTGGTTTAGTGGGTCGCTTTTCAGTCAAAGGGTAAAAGATTCGAAACTGGTCATTAGGTAGTCGGATGTGTCCTTGAGAAAATCATTTAGCGGATATTGCCTGTACTAAGCGGATATTGCCTAAAGTGGATTAATGGATTTAAAAAATTAAACAACCGTCTGAAACACACAACATAATGTAATAGCTACGGTCACCTAACGGTGGGCGAGAGGTGATCTGACGATTCCCCGTGTGTTAACCCCCTTGGTTTTCCCATTCCTTAGGATAATCAAGAATATCATATCCCTATGTCCCATCATATATTGAAATACCGGATATTTTACAAACTTCTCTGGCAATTTTAAAATTAAGCTTGGGTTCACTGCATGTAATTATCAATCTAGAGATATTGTTTAAATGATTACGCACTTACATTAGTTTGTTAGTTCTTCCGAAAAAGCCGTCTAAAACACCAATACGTTTGCCAGGCCCGCAATCAATAGTACCAGTCGTACCTTCACATGCTGTTTTAACCTGAGGGGCCGGGTTGCCGGTCGCTGTAAAATAAAGGGATAGTTAGAAACAAAGCATAGAACGATTTTATTCCCGAGCCAAGTTTTGAAACCAATATATGGCCGTGACTAGTTGTTTTGTATAGAGTCTGTATATATATCGGTCGCGTTAACCATTCGGCATCACGAGCGCTGGTTCTATATTGTGTCTATGGGAACGTCACTCTGTGTACATCGCCTGAAATTAGAAGATTATTGATTTTACAAAAAATGAAGGAAAAACCTTCATAATATGCAACACGCTGTAAAAGCTACAGTAATCCGGCAATGAGCGCGAGGTAATTGCGACCAACCCTGTGAGTATATTTACGAAGTAATCTGACAAATAGACAGCTGATAACTTTCCCTTCCTTTTCCCATTCAAGGGGGTGTAATCATGAATATTGGATAGAATGAATGGGAAAACCAAACTAATTATTCCACTAGGGCAATGTCCGTTAAAAGCCTTATCCAAGGACACAACCGACTAGCTAGACCAGTTTCGTATCTTCAACCCTTCAGCTGAAATGCGACGCACTAACCCAACAGACTTATCTGCCAGACCAACATCCTATTCAAAGACATATGTTTACATTTGGTATACAACCTATTCATGTAACTTTACCTACATCTGCAAGTGTATTCAACCCTGACGTATTTGTAGGTCCCGCCACAAGGGTCGCCAAATATCAGGTGGCTAGCGACGACGCTACAGCTTCTTTGACCGTGGCAAGCAGCAAAAATAATTGAATAGGAAACAAGTGAAGCACAGCTTGCAGTCCTAATACTAGGATGCGGGCATCTAAACATAAAATGCATTGGCTGATCATAACCGGAATTTATAAGCCTAAATATGGCTGTACTTGATATTAGTTTTGCTTATTCTTTTTTTTCCTCAGTGGAAAATAATGGCAAATTAGAAAATCACGGCACTGTATTCAACTGGTGTATAGGAGAATAAAAAAACAAATACGCATCGCTGCGACCGTTTTTATTATACACATGGCGCGTTCGAATACTGGAGTATAATACTTAAAGCAGTATCATAAAAATCAGTCGCGGTAAACGATTTACTCGTGTGAGCTTCCACAGGCGAGTGAATTCTTACTCGCCCGAAATAGATAGACAATTTTTTATCATAGATATAAAGTCAATACAAAAAATCAGCAAAGCAACCTACGTGGTCATGTCGATTCGACCATACAAAGCACTTTGGATGTTTATCACGTGGTTATCAGGGCATTGTATAGATCCTGTACCGGCTTCGCAGATGATTTTGATTTCTGCAAATTAGATTGTTATGATAGCAGTACGTTTAATTAAGCAAGCAACAAAATAAACACAGGCATAATACGTACCTTTATTTACGATTTAAAGATATATTAGTATTATTATTTATACTGAGAAGAAAGCACACAAATGCGACAAAACGTTAAAATTGGTAGAAAAATATTAAAAAGGGGGCAATAATATCAATAAATGCCAGATTTAATGTAAATTACCTGCCAAGTTTAGTGTAAACCTTACCTGCGTATGAGCAATAAGAGAACGATACAACCAACAAGACGATTAGCTTAATCTCCATTCTGTACGATTTAGATATGTCCACTCTCAAAAGGGGCCTTTTATAAATGCAACATGATTTTCAGGAAATAAAAGACGCCGATGTTAAATTACTAATCATTTCCGCGTAGTTTTTTTTCTGTACACCACATTCGTAGGCAGTATCGCTAGCGGCCAAGACACTGGTACCAAGTCTTTTTTCGTGCTTTGCATCTTTAAAACAAGATTTAATACAACCTGAACTTGCTGGAGGCATGTAGCCACAACATAAACTGAATTTAGCGTCAAGGAATGACACGTAAAATTGTATTACCAAAAACAAATTTTGTTAATTGAGTTCTTAAAAAATTAATTAAAAAACTTTTAGGTTTTCGTGCTTAGGCCTTTTGAAACATAATTTCACTTAACTTAAAGTTGGCCAAGACATGGCATTTAAAGTCAAGAAAGACACAATAAATAATATTTTACCACAAACAAATTTTGTTGATTGCGTTTTAGTTATTTGATCAAATTTGCCCGAAACAGCGCATTTTAAATCAAGAAAGACAAAATAAACATGACCAAAAACAAATTTTCCGCAGATTAGTAAAGCCCGTCAGCGTTTTCGATGACGCAGTTCAAAATAGCATAGCTTCTTCAATTTTATTCAGATAACTCCAGCAAAAGACATGACAATACTATTGAGATATGTATAGCAACCAGGGATAATTTGCATATAATTATCACAATATAATCGCATAATATCTCTGATGTATAAATAAGGTATTTACCTCGTTATCACACCAAACACTTGAATAAGACTATGTGTTGGTGTCCTGCTTTTATCGTCCCCATTGTATAAATTGTATATTATGACGCATTTCACCAAGAAGACCACGTTTTCACCCGATCCGTCTATTTTTCATCGCTTGTAGCGGCATGAAAATGGGACAGATCGTCGCTTGTAGCGGGACTGTCATATGCGATTTATCTGCTGGCAGATGGCAAATCCCGATTGAAGCGGCAGATCCTATGCTTGCTGTATCTGCTGGGATTGCGCCCTCCAGCGTATGTACTCAACGAAGCGTTTCACGATTTTACTGTTGTTATCAGGTTTTGGTAACTGGGTTCTGGTTAGGCTTAAAATTCTCTGTGATGACGATTTGTGTATAACATTGTGGCAGGGATAGGTGCTTTGTGCACACTTAATACAGATAGTAGCTTGTAGCACTGAGCAGTCTTATGTCAACAAAGCTTAAAGTAGAAGTACCGGTATGTAGTAGGAAGGCTAGGCGACATAGTGGGTGTTGGTTGCCCGGGTAGTGGTTGCCTGGGTGGTGGTTGCCTGGGTGGTGGTTGCTTGGGTGTTGGTTTCCCGGGTGGTTGTTGCCCCTCGTGTTTGCTTGGGGTGGTGGTTGCTTGGGGTGGTGGTTGCTTGGGGTGGTTACTTGGGGTGGTGGTTGCTTGGGGTGGTTACTTGGGATGGTGGTTGCTTGGGGTGGTTACTTGGGATGGTGGTTGCTTGGGTGGTGTTTGCCCGGGTGGTGGTTGCTTGAAGTGGTGGTTGCTTGAAGTGGTGGTTGCTTGAAGTGGTTACTGGGGGTGCTGGTTGCTTGGGTGGTGTTTGCTTGGGTGGTGTTTGCACAGCTGGGTTTGTCCGGGTGGTGGTTGCCTGGGTCCTGGGTGGTGGTCACCCGGGTGGTGGTTGCTTGGGGTGTTGTTTTCCCGGGTGGTGGTTGCCTGGGTGGTGGTTGCTTGGGTGGTGTTTGCCCGGGTGGTGATTGCCCAAGTGACGGTTGCACGACTGGGTTTGCCCGAGTGGTGGTTCCCCAGGTAGTGTTTGCTGGGGTGGTGGTTGTCTGGGTGGTGGTTGCCCGGGTGGTGGGGTGATGGTTGCTTGTTGCCCGGGTGGTGGTTACTTGGGTGGTGGTTGCCCAGGTGGTGGTTTCCCGGGTGGTGGTTGCCCTGGTGGGGGGGTGATGGTTGCTTGGGTGGTTGTTGCCTGGGTGCTTGTTGCCTGGGTGCTTGTTGCCTGTGTGGTGGTTGCCCAAGTGGTGGTTGCCCGGGTGGTGGTTGCCCGGGTGGTGGCTGCCCGGGTGGTGGTTGCCCGGGTGGTGGGGTGATGGTTGCTTGGGGTGGTTGTTGCCTGGGTGGTGGGGTGATGGTTGCTTGGGTGGTGGTTGCCTGGCTGGTGGTTGCCCTGGTGGTGATGGTTGCTTGGGTGGTTGTTGTCTGGGGTGGTGGTTGCCTGGGTGGTGGTTGCTTGGGGTGGTGGTTGCATGGGTGGTGGTTGCCCTGGTGGTGATGGTTGCTTGGGTGGTTGTTGTCTGGGGTGGTGGTTGCCTGGGTGGTGGTTGCTTGGGGTGGTGGTTGCATGGGTGGTGGTTGCCCGGGTGGTGGTTGCCCGGGTGGTGGCTGCCCGGGTGGTGGCTGCCCGGGTGGTGGGGTGATGGTTGCTTGGGGTGGTTGTTGCCTGGGTGGTGGGGTGATGGTTGCTTGGGTGGTGGTTGCCTGGCTGGTGGTTGCCCTGGTGGTGATGGTTGCTTGGGTGGTTGTTGTCTGGGGTGGTGGTTGCCTGGGTGGTGGTTGCTTGGGTGGTGGTTGCCCGGGTGGTGGTTGCACGAGTGGTGGTTGCCCTGGTGGTGGGGTGATGGTTGCTTGGGGTGGTGGTTGCTCGGGTGGTTGTTGCCTGGGTGGTGGTTGCCTGGGTGGTGGTTGCCTGGGTGGTGGTTGCACGAGTGGTGGCTGCCCGGGTGATGGTTGCTTGGGGTGGTGGTTGCCCGGGTGGTGGGGTGATGGTTGCTTGGGGTGGTGGTTGCCCGGGTGGTGGTTGCCCGGGTGGTGGTTGCCCTGGGGAGGGGGGTGATGGTTGCTTGGGTGGTTGTTGCCTGGGTGATTGTTGCCCTAGTGGTGGTTGCCCGGGTGGTGGTTGCCCGGGTGGTGGGGTGATGGTTGCTTGGGGTGGTGGTTGCCCGGGTGGTGGTTGCCCGGGTGGTGGTTGCCCGGGTGGTGGTTGCCCTGGTGGGGGGTGATGGTTGCTTGGGTGGTTGTTGCCCGGCTGGTGGTTGCCCTGGTGGTGGTTGCCCTGGTGGTGGTTGCCTGGGTGGTGGTTGCCCGAGTGGTGGTTGCCCTGGTGGGGGGGTGATGGTTGCTTGGGTGGTTGTTGCCTGGGTGGTGGTTGCCCTAGTGGTGGTTGCCCGGGTGGTGGTTGCCCGGGTGGTGGTTGCCCTAGTGGTGGTTGCCCGGGTGGTGGTTGCCCTAGTGGTGGTTGCCCGGGTGGTGGTTGCCCGGGTGGTGGTTGCCCGGGTGGTGGTTGCCCGGGTGGTGGTTGCCCTGGTGGGGGGGTGATGGTTGCTTGGAGTAGTTGTTGCCCGGGTGGTTGTTGCTTGGGTGGTTGTTGCCTGGGTGGTGGTTGCCCTAGTGGTGGTTGCCCGGGTGGTGGTTGCCCGGGTGGTGGTTGCCCGGGTGGTGGTTGCCCTGGTGGGGGGTGATGGTTGCTTGGGTGGTTGTTGCCCGGCTGGTGGTTGCCCTGGTGGTGGTTGCTTGGGGTGATGGTTGCTTGGGTGCTGGTAGCCCGGGTGGTGGTTGCCCTGGTGGTGGTTGCTTGGGGTGATGGTTGCTTGGGGTGATGGTTGCTTGGGGTGATGGTTGCTTGGGGTGATGGTTGCTTGGGTGGTGGTTGCCCGGGTGGTGGTTGCCTGGGTGGTGGTTGCCCGAGTGGTGGTTGCCTGGGTGGTGGTTGCCCGAGTGGTGGTTGCCTGGGTGGTGGTTGCCCGAGTGGTGGTTGCTTGGGTGGTGGTTGCCCTGGTGGTGATGGTTGCTTGGGTGGTTGTTGTCTGGGGTGGTGGTTGCCTGGGTGGTGGTTGCTTGGGGTGGTGGTTGCCTGGGTAGTGGTTGCCCGAGTGGTGGTTGCTTGGGTGGTGGTTGCCTGGAGTGGTGGTTGCCCGGGTGGTGGTTGCCCGGGTGGTGGTTGCCCGGGTGGTGGTTGCCTGGATGATTGTTGCCCGGGTGGTGGTTACCCGGGTGGTGGCTGCCCGGGTGGTGGGGTGATGGTTGTTTGGGTGATGGTTGCCCGGGTGGTGGTTGCTTGAGGTGGTCGTTGCCTAGGTGGTGGTTGCATGGGTGGTGGTTGATTGGATTGGTTATTGCCTGGGTGGTTGTTGCCTGGGTGGTGGTTGCTTGGGGTGGTTATTACCTGGGAGGTGGTTGCATGGGTGGTAGTTGCCTGAGTGGTGGTTGACTGGGGTGGTGGTTGCTTGGACCGTGGTTGATAGGGTGGTAGGATAGAATGTTTGTTTTACACAAGGAGCGCTATCATACAGGCTATCGACAGTATCTGGGTGGGGGGGGGGGGCTGTACGCTGTATTTGTGGTATTAATTGGGGTTCACGCCATATGCTATGTATTATTGTGCCAGCGGGGTATTATAGTTTTATTGTCAATCAGGTTGTTGATTTCTTAATAATATATATATTTAAAAAGTACTTGTATTAGCTAAAATCCTCAAATAAAGCATGCCTAAGAAAACCCATTACAGATGCGTTTTGGTTAATATTTTAGCTTAATTAAATGATCGTTGCATATTGGGTATTGATGTTAGTCCGGCCCGTTGGTCTAACGGTTAAGTGCGTCGCCTTTCAATCGAAAGGTTGCAGGTGCGAAACTGGTCGTTAGCTAGTAGGTTGTGTCCTTGGGCAAGGCACTTACAGACATTGCCTGAATCCAGCGGATTAATGGGTTCTACCAAATTGAAGGAACGTGTCTATCACATATATACAGCACACTGCAATAGCTCCGGTAACCCGACGATGGGCGCGAGGTAATCTGACGATTTCCCGTGTGTTAACCCCCTTGGTTTTCCTATTCACGGGGATAAAGATGAATATCCTATCCTATCCTATGTAAGTTCTGTTTTATATACGGTATCGGTACTTTAAAACTTATACAAAGATGGGATATTGTAAATTGAATGTGTTTTATATTTAATGTATATATATATATAAATTTTCTGTATTTATTAAAAAAATATATATATTTGGAAATAAATTATGCATTTAAACTGTCTTGTTAATATTATATCTTATTAAACATAATTTAAACAATTGATAATATTAATTTAGTATTATTAATTTTATCATAGATCATTCTACAACTAGATAGCGCAACCGGACTGCGGGCAGTATTTTGGCAAGAGCTCCTGTTACAATGCCCTTTGCTGTCCTGATCTTCTTTAACAAAAGTTAAAGAAGGCGGAAAATACATTGGAGCAATCAAAAAAGAACTTAATGCAATGTAGCATTGTCCCACCAAGGTTAGTATTGTCTAGCTTTCCTTCTTATGCAAAATCTAATTGATTGCCGTTCGTATTTCTAGGAAACTTAAGTGTGGATGCTGTAAAGAAATTGTTGGAAAATCCCCATGTACAAGAAGCACTTCGTTTAAACCTCACGCACCAAGAACAGTATACATTATGGTGGTTGCCCGGGTGGTGGTTTCATTTCAGATTTCAATTAGAATTTCTTGAAAAACAAAACAAAGGGGACCAGGACGAAGAAGAAGTAATTAAAGTGGCCTCCCTGATAACCAAGTATGTATACATGTACCTACCGGTTTATATTGATATTCATACATTAATGTATACTCTATAAATCGTGTCCTATTTGAATACATGTCGTATATGCTGATCTTACTTTGGCATCTGGGTAAGCCTTTAAGATTTCCTCCCAAAACAGATAACAGGGACTATCGAGGACTGCATCAACGCCTTTGTACATTCTCTTAAAGTCCTCAGCTGTTGCTCCATATTTAATAAGTTTGCGCCATTCCTTTCCCAGGTACCACGAGTTTTCCAGCCAGTCGTATGTATTGTATCCAAACTCTTGGAACACTGCTGCCATGGTTTTAGTACCAGTTTTGGCATAACCGGCATAAATGACCTTCATTCTTTCCTTTTGTTGCTATAGATGCTCACTTAAGTCAAGAAGAGACGTGTAGGCGAGCTACGTTTATATGCACAATAACCAGTTCACAATCATCTGTTTTATTGGCCAAAGTTAGCAAATGCTACATTAATGATTAACCGCAATGATATTCACTTTTGAAGCGTTTCGTTTTACGAGTTGGCGGAGGCCATTAAAAGTTGTTAACTAGTGCGGAGCATGAACATCAAAAATAAGTTTGGTTACCCACAAACCTATAAGTTTTTGCCAGCAGAAACAAGCGGCAAACTCGGTGTATAAAATTATACACCCTGCTTGCGCAAACGTGGAAACCAAGATGTTTTTGCAAATTGTGGTGATTAAGCAAGTGGTTGACACTCTCGAGTTGTTAATTCAGGTTTTGAAGTCAATATGGCGGATACTTTACATAAAAGCCAAAGTGCAGCATACATATAACTAGTTCAAATTTGGGCAATTAGCTCCAGAAAATCAAATGCCAAAAAAGTTAAGTATGCTTAAAAAACGTAAATAGTAATACCTTCATGTTACCACGGAAAATCACTTAAAGTAAAAATACACAGTAAACTAGAGAGTGCCAACCACGTGTTTAACCACTACTATTTGTAAAACAAATGTTGTATGCCATAACCAGAACTTGTATTTTATACACTGAGTATGTAGTTTGTTTCTGCAAACATAAACGCATGGGTCCCAGAGTTATCAAACCAAACTTTTTTTTACTGTGTTATTAAAAAAAGAAATAATCGTGTTATATTTGAGAACATTTCATTACATATGTTTTAAATTAAAACTTCTTTTTAGCGCTGTAGTGAAATGAAGCGAAATTCGAAACAACTTACTGTTTGCACCATATTTGCTGTATGGTTTTGTATTCGTGCCACTCATTGCGCTACGAGGTTCAACTGAAAACACACTTTAAACGTGGCGAAAGCACAGAGTCACAAGAACAGATGATGGTAAGGTTCTGTGTCACAATAGAAACTTATAAACACGTAACATCTTCCTTTCTTTAAGAAATGTAAACACAACAGGTAAACAAAACATGATTGAGTAATTAAATAAACAAGATAGGTTTGCGATATACAAGAAAGAAGCAGTATAAAATACGTTATCCAACGACGTAATCGTTATACCTTTGCGGCATGTGGATAATGCGCGTTCTGGTGCGTCGCACCGGCGGTAAGAGTGGGGGAGGCGAGTTGTTATTATTTACAACGCGTGTAGGTGTTGACAACGCAGGTGTTGAAGTTTGCTCACTTTGAGGTGTTATTGGCAATGGATCCCAAGCTGAAGTTATCATTTTTTCGTTACTCGTTCTAAGAAAGCGGCGGTTACGACGGAGCAATAATCCATCGAGGTCCACTAGATATGATCGCGGACCTACACGCCGTATGCACTTTGCGAGTTCCCAAATCCTTCTTCTTCCAAATGGTTGCACCCATACAGTCTGCCCAGGTGACAACTCGCTGAGTTGTCTGCTACCTCTGTCGTAAAACGCCTTTGCCTTCCTTCTCTTTCTCTGTAAATTACTTCGTACGTCCTTTACCACTTGTGGTACCAAAAGTTTTCGTGACGTTGGTAACGCAGTACGAGTTCTCCTCGACATCAATCGCTGCACTGGACTGCTTGCCATTCCTTCAGTTGGGGTGTTTCGCCAATCCAATATAGCTTTCCATGGATCCTCGTTGGCGTGCATACACTTTTTTAGAAGGAGTTTTGCAATTTTTACTGCAGATTCCGACTTTCCGTTTGAGGGTGCATAGAGCGGAGACGAGGTAACGTGTCGAAAATCCCATTCTCTTGCAAATTCTCGAAATTGATCGCAGTCGAATTGCGGACCATTGTCGGTGATTATGTTTTCCGGAATGCCATGACGACTAAAATGCTCTTTGCATAGATTAATAACGCAGTGAGCACGCATACTTATAACTTCCGACAATTCCCAAAAATCGGAATAGAAATCGACAATTACAAGGAAATTTCTATCGCCAATACTGAACAAATCCATTCCCACTTTGCTCCATGGTCTCTCGGTAAGATCATGTGAAATCATTGGTTCCTTTTGTTGTCGCGGCTTCATTTCATTGCAAGTTAAACACTGCGAAACAAAGGTACGAATTTCCTCTGTCATTCTCGGCCAGAAAACAAATTCGCGTGCTTTCCGAAGACACGCTTCTTCTCCTAAATGGCTGCTATGAATTTGTTTTAGCGTGTCCACGCGCAATGTTTTTGGTATCAATATTCGTTGACCTTTGTAGATTACACCATCTTGTTCAGTGAGCTCATCGCGGTAGTTCCAAAATTGGTGAAGAACTGGCGGAACCGCAGATTGCCGACGAGGCCAGCCATTCAGTATAATGGTCTTCAGCATTTGTAACGTCGAGTCAGCTTGTGTACTCGATTGAATCTCTCTTAATCTCTCGGTTGTGACGGGCAGGTTTTCTGCAAACTGAATTTCCTCCAGTTTATGACCGAATTGGGAAGATTTGTTGCAAAATATCGCATATTTATCCATCTCTTCCTCCTCCTGTTGCGGTGTAAGATGATTCTTTATTGGTGCTCTGGACAGCATGTCTGCAGTAATTTGTTGTTTTCCAGGAAAATGTACACGACCGTTATAGGATATTTTTGCAACCGTAGAAGCATACGCTGCAACCGTTTAGGCGCGGTTACCAATGGCTTGGAGAATATCGTTTCCAAAGGTTTGTGGTCTGTTTTATAACCGTGACCTTTGAACGGCCAGAAATGTATTGATCAAATTTCTCGCATGAAAACACAATCGCCAGGCACTCTTTTTCTATTTGAGCATATTTTTGTTCGGTTTGCGTCAACGATCTCGATGCAAATGTCACCGGTTGATTATCTTGCAACAGAACTGCACCTAAACCTATTTGGCTCGCGTCGCATTCAATAATTACCTCTTTTAGTACGTCATAATACGCGAGTACGGGTGCTTGTGACACAAGTGTTTTTACTTTGTTAAATGCTTCGTCATGCTTTGTGGTCCACTCCCAGCTAGCAGCTTTATCGGTTAATCGACGTAGGGGTTCGCACACTTCTGAGAGTTTTGGAAGGAATCTGGAAAGATAGTTAACGAATCCAATTAGTCTTTGCACTCCTATGACGTCTGTCGGGGCATCTAACTTCACAATAGATTCAATTTTACCAGGATCTGGCTTTAAACCATCACTTGTGATTAAATGACCCATATAAGTGACCGACGTCTGACGTAATTTAAGCTTCTTCCTGTTAAACTTTAAATTAACTTGTCGAGCTCGGTTAAACAGTTTTTCTAAGTTAGTATCATGGTCGTGAATTGATTGCTGCATATCTTCCCCGCACCCATAGACTAAAATGTCATCCGCAATAACTTCAATGCCATTCATACCTTGTACAATCTCATGTTGTCGACGCTGGTATTCTTCGGGCGCGGATGAGATACCGAAAGGCATACGAAGCCAGCGATAGCGGCCAAACGGGGTCCAGAACGTTGTAAGGAAACTGCTCTCCTCATCCAATTTTATATAGACCCGATAGCAATCCTCACCCATCACCACAAGAAAGGTCGAAATACGAACTACCTCTTGCTTGGCATTTAATCCCGTGGCAATTTCATAATTCTGCCACTGCTCTATGAAGAATGTCCAATTTTCAGAAACATTTCCTCCCATTATTATCATCGGTCTTGGAATCGGAAGGTTGCTATTTGTCTCCATTATTGCTTGCCGCTTACAAATTCGTTCTTAGCAGTAATTATTTTACTTCTGACACCATGTTTGCACCATATTTGCTGTATGGTTTTGTATTCGTGCCACTCATTGCGCTACGAGGTTCAACTGAAAACACACTTTAAACGTGGCGAAAGCACACAGTCACAAGAACAGATGATGGTAAGGTTCTGTGTCACAATAGAAACTTATAAACACGTAACACTTACCGATTTATTTTTTCATGTCTTCAGGGAATTCCCTAAGAATTTATTACTACATAAGTTTCTATGTGGATTATGTTATCTAACAATTCTTAAAGTTTTAATGAGATTTGACGACTCCGTGTTGGAGATGTGCGGTGTGGCATGTATGTCACAATCATGATTCAGGAACATATCTACGTTATTAAGGGAATTCCCCTAAGTATATGTTTTCCTTATTTTTAATCGGCACAGAGTGGCTAACGATCCAATATTTTAACAAATTTGATAAAAGATAGAGCAGCGGTTCAAGCGGTATGCCCAATAAAGCTAACATTTTAGAAAAAAAATACCGTTTTGGTTTTTAACGTCATAGGGAAATTCCCTTAGATTTATTACCCAAAATGCTGTTTAACAAATCACCAAGTTTCATTACGATTCCATTACAACTTTTGATAGATGTGGGGCGACATGCCATGCCTGTCACAATCATCATTTAAGAACAAAATCTTATTTTTTAGGGTATTTCCTTTGAGAATAAAATCTTATTTTAGGGTATCGTTTAAGTTTAACCTGCATTTAAACAATAAATTCTAAAACATAACAATGATAAAACATAGAATAAGGCAAATGTGAATAAAGTGTTGCTTATGCGAGCCCAAGACAATGGAAGTTATGAGTCGAATTGCCATGAGTATTTTAGTTAATTAAGTTGTAAGCTGCGTTTTGTTATTACAAACTTTGCTTTCAGGTATAATGTTAATAAAAATACATTTAAAAGTGGAAAGTTTCAACTTACGACACGTCCACGAACCAATATTGTTTTCAAACTTATTCTTGAGACAAAGCTTTATGGTGTTTTACAAGAAAGAGTTCAAACGTTAACCACCACATTTTGCTAACCATGAAACCAACTCTACTTTGTATGCGGAGTAAATGTGCGCTAAAGGGTCTATTTCATTTTTATTAATTTTGATTCTTCAACTGTTCTATAGAAGTTTAGAACCTTTAATATTTTATACATGTGATAATAGTGTATTACTATAGAGTGTCAACCACGTGTTGAACCGCCACTATTTGTAAAACACATGTTGTATGTCATATATTCATGCTACAGGGTCCCAACTACAATTTGTACTTTATACACTGATATGTAGTTTGTTTCTGCAAGCTTAAACGCATGGGTCCCATAGTTATCTAACCAAACTTCTTTTCTATATATAGTTCCATGTGTAATTAAAGAATAAACGTCTTAAATTTACGAATATTTCACCACAGATGGTGAAATGAAGCTAAATGCACCAAACAGCCCGATCTAGTTTTACGCGGTTTAAGGGAATTCCCCTGGGTTTAGTAGACAAGTTTCTGTTTTTACATATGTGGGTCATATTATGTAACAATTCTTAAAGTTTTAATCTGATTTGACGAATCCTTGTTGAAGATGTCAGTGCGATATGGCATACCTGTCAATCATAATTTAGGAACATATCTTCGTTTTTAAGGGAATTACCCTAAGTAAATGTTTGCTTTATTTTAAATGGCACAGAGTGTCTAATCACTAAAGGTTTAACATTTCAGCAAATCTGATCAAAATTAGAGCAGCCAGTTAAGCGCTATGACCAAAAAGCTAAATATTTCATAAAAATAGCGTTTTGGTTTTAAACGTCCCAGGGGAATTCCCCTGGATTCATTACCCAAAGTTTTTGCACATCTAGACTATGTTGTCTTACAAATGTCAAATTTTTATTGCGATTCCATTACTTCTTTAGGTAGATGTCGGGGCGACATGGCATGCTTGTTACAATCCCGATATAAGAACAAAATCCTATTTTTTATGGTATTTCCCTAGGTAATTTTTTTTCTAAATGTTAAATCAATGAATAATGCAATTACATTTCACCCAATCTGATTTAAATTGTAACAGTCGTTCAAGCGCTATGCCCAAAAATGCCATTTAAAAAAATAGCGTATTGGTTTTAACGTCCCAGGGGAATTCGCCTGTATTTTTCACTTAAAATTTTTGGTTTCAACATATCTAGACCATGTTGTCTAACAATACACAAAGTTTTATTGCGATTCCATACCTTCTTTTGGTAGATGTCGGGGCGGCATAGCATGCCTGTCACAATCATTATTTGAGAACAAAATCTTATTTTTTAGGGTATTTCCGTAGTATTTTTTTTTTAATTTTTTTAAGTGTTAAATCAATGACTATTGCACTCACATTTTAATAAATCGGATTCAAAATGGAGCAGCTGTTCAAACGCTATGCTTAAAAAACCCAATATTTAAAAAAATACCGTTTTGGTTTTTAACGTCTCAGGGGAATTCCCCTGAATTTATCACCCAAAATTTTGGTTTCTTTATATCTAGACCACGTTGTCTAAAAATCACAAAGTCTCATTGTGATTCCATTAACCCTTCTGGTAGATGTCGGGGCGACATGCCATGCCGGTCAAGCGTTCGAAGAAAAAAAGGAAAATCATTTTCGAAAAAGGAAAATCAGTTTCATTTTTCGACTTGGCAGAGGCAATTGATAAATATCGAAATAAAGTTTGGTTACCCTAAAACCAATCTGAGTTTGCCTGCAGAAACAAACGGCATACTATGTGAATAAGAAAGATCCTACAGTATATTTCATACACCAATTAGGTAACAAGATGTGTTTGCAAGCAGTGGTGATTAAACAAGTGGTTGACACTCTCGAATTGTTAATTCAGGTTTTGAAGTCCATATGTCGTAGGTACTTTTGCACATGAACGGGAACATAAAAGTCAAACTGCAGAACACATAACTTATACAATTTTTTTTTATTTTTATTTTGAATACCAAATCTTTCTTTTTAAACCGCATAGCGCTTTAAATAAGTCGCACTAATTCAATGTTGACATCAATCACCCATTAATTCTGTTTTACATTGCAGTAAGGTGTTTCCAACTCATACGACTCTAACCTAATGGTTTGATTTCTGTCGAAGTCATTTAACCAATTATTTTCCCTATCTCTCCAATGCAAACTGACATGACACAAAGGGCTCTCAATCAATATCCTGCCATAGAATGTCTTGGATTTTATTTATTATTTAAAATTCAAGCTAGGAGATTTTTAGCTGGAGATAAACAATTAACACCTTTATTTAAAAAAAACTTCTCCACTAATACCAAACTTTACAGCTAAACTAGAACACCGGCTCTGCCTAGGTACAAACACTCGGGAATCACTACCATTGGTACTCGCCCAAACAAATTAAACACCGTGATAGGAGATGGCAACATGTTATTTCCGACCGCACATGGATTGAAATTTCTTCTTTTTTAAAACTGTTTAAATCAACAATAAGCTTGACGCAACTGCATTGCTAGTCATATCATCTAAAGTAATGTTATTCTAATACAAACCACCCACAGCGGTATTAAGCATACAGACTTGCACGTTTTAGTTTTACTTCACCAAATGGATAATAAATTCTACCCAAAATGATTTTATACAGGTAAACGCCATACAAATGAGAATTTCACCCAGTAATGCAGTCGATCGACCTGTGTTCCGCTGCACCATGCAGCTCCATTTTGTCGATCGTCATCGCCATTACTTGATCACGTGGGCAAACGCAGAGCTGAATGGCGTCTTAGATCTCCGATTGTTCAAGAACACGAGGACAGATCTATAGCGCTTGACAAGATGCTTTGTTTTGAAAAAAATATGTGGTTCTGACACAAATATTCTTTTGGTAACTGTTCTTGGAAACGAAGATTGGTTTGGTAATGGGACCCATGCGATTATGCTTAGAGAAACAAAACTATGGCAGTACGGTTGAAACTTTCTAGAATGTTAGATAACTTGGACCTAGCGTGCACATGTCTGACAACTACATATATTGTGTAATAACCACTGATAACAAGATCGGTTTGTTACCTCAGGGACCCATGCGTTTCCGCTTGCAGAAACGAACTACAAACTATATAAAGTACACCAAATGTGGTTAGGGACCCTGCTTGCATAAACACATAGCATAAATTGTATTTTTTTAAATATAGATGATGAAACACAAGAAATCCAGTATAAGTTCGTTCTTAAATAAACGTTTATTAATTCTGAGTTCCCTGATAAACATAGAATTTTAAGGTAACTAGATTCATTTTACTGCGTCTGTGATCATACTTACATACACATGAGATCTTTGTAATATCAATAAGAATGCAATTTGTGGACACGAGTACAATTGCCAAGAATAGTCATGAAATATCGCTGACGTCTGCTTACCTTAAATTACTCATGGTAAACCACAAACACATTAATGTAAACATCTACCAAGTTTTTAACCACGATGTTGCCGAGTTCATGCAACCTTTTAAGAAACTTGGGTTTTTGTAAATTGTATACCCGCCGTATGCGCCAAGCAAAGCCAACACTCCAAAGGAAAACTTCATTTCTCTCATCATTCTAATCATGATAGGATGGCTTTCCATGTGATCCCTTATAATGGAAGCACCCACATTTGCGTGAGGAAACGGTTTATCAGGAATCTCTTCGCCAAGAAATTCGCACAGTGGAGCCCATCCGTCTTTAAAGTTGTACACAAGAAGCTTGTCCTTTGGTGCATTCTATAGTAAATGTTGAATAGAGTTATAAGCGCAAACTTATTGTATGTTTGCACACTTACAAGAAGGATGTTTGCGTTGTGGGTTTTATATAAACGTTTTATTACCAGCTCGTTTCTGTCAAATTTGGACCAAGGCCAACGTCGGCGCGAAGATAGAACAACTTGCACTATAAAAAGCTTTTGAATGAAAAAGTAGTTTTCGTTAGTAGTTTTTGACCCTTATGATATGTCAACTTTAAATAATCCCGTATTGGTTTAAACTGAATATCACATAGAAATGAATGCTACATACTGGTAGACTCTGTGAAACGAAAATATTGCCATCCAGAATACGACAAAACTTGCATCAGTATATACAAAGGGTCAGAATCAATCGACGTCATTTGAGTTAGGAGGCTTCGGTACCAAGAACCCTCGTCTCGAATAGAAATCACAATCTGTACACAGTGTAATTATAAATCGTGTCATATTTGGATACATGTCGTATATTCTGAACCTACTTTGGCATCTGGGTAAGCCTTTAAGATTTCCTCCCAAAACAAATAACAGGGACTATCGAGGACTGCATCAACGCCTTTATACATTCTCTTAAAGTCGTCAGCTGTTCCTCCATATTTAATAATTTTGCGCCATTCCTTTCCCAGGTACCAAGAATTTTCCAGCCAATCGTATGTATTGTACCCAAACTCGTGGAACACTGCTGTCATGGTTTTAGTACCAGTTTTGGCATAACCGGCATAAATGACCTTCATTCTTTCCTTTTGTTGCTATAGATGCTCGATTAAGTCAATGAGAGACCTATACGCTAGCTACGTTTTATTCGCAATAATCAGTTTGTATTGGCCAAAGTTAGCAAATGCTACATTAATGATTAACCGCAATGATATTGACTTTTGAAGCGTTCATTTTGCGGGTTTGCCGGAGGCCATTAAAAGTTGTTAACGAGTGCGGAGAAAATCATCGAAAGAGTTTAGTTACCCCAAACCTATACGTTTTTGCCTGCAGATCAAACGACATACTCGGTGTATAAAATATACTGTGGGACCCTGCTTGTGCAAACGTAAGAAACCAAAACGATTTTGCAAACAGTGGTGAATAAACAAAAGGTTGGCACTCTATAGTTGTTAATTTAGGTTTTGAAGTCCATATGGCGAAGTTACTTTTGCACATGAACGTGAACATAAAAGCCAAAGTGGAGCGTCCATAAATAATTCAAATTTAGGCAATAAGCTCCAGAAAATCAAATGCCAAAATAGTTAAATATGCTTAAAAAACGTTAATTGTAGTACCTTCATGTTACGGAAATTACTTAAAGTAGAAATACAAAGTAATTACATACAAAGTAAACAAAGTCGTTGGCAACATACTTATGGGTCCCATTTGGAAAAATGGGACACATATTGTTTTTGTCCGTTTTTTTTTCATTTTTTTTTCATCAAACGCTGGAAAGGCATGCCTTGTGTACTCAGTATCTACCAAAAAGGGTAATGGAATCTTAATCACACTTGGTAATTTGTTAGACAACATAGTCTAGATATGCAGAAACCATAAATTTGGGTGATAAATTTAGGGGAATTCCCCAGGGACGTTAAAAACCAAAACGGTTTTTCTTTTTAAAAAAATAGCTTTTTTGGGCATAGCACTTGAACGCCTGCTCCAATTTAAATTAAATTTGGTGGAATATAAGTTCATTAGCAACTGCTTCACCACTTAGAAGAAAGAAAAAAATTACCCTGGGAAAAACCCTAAAACAACATGGTCCAGATATGCAGAAACTAAAATTTTGGGTGATAAATCCAGGGGAATTCCCTTAGGACATTAAAATCCAAAACAGTATTTTCTTCTAAAAAAATGGGTTTTTTTGGGTATAGCGCTAGAATGGCTGCTACAAATTTAAACAGGTTTGGGGAAATATAAGTGCATTAGCTACTAATTTACCAATTGAAAGAAATAAAGAAATTATCTAGGGAAATATCTCGAAAACTAAAAGTTTGTCCTTAAATCATAATTTAACAGGCATGACATGTCACCCCGATATGTACCAAAAGGACTACTAGGATCGCAATAAAAATTGTGAATTATTAGACAATATGGCTAAGATATGCAGAACCCAATATGGGTCATAAATCCAGGGGAATTCCCCCGGGTACGTTAAAAACCAAAACGGTATTTTGTTCTAAAAATAGTTTTTTTTTGTATAACGCTAGAACACGGCTGCTCCATTTTCAATCAGATTTGGTGAAAATGTAAGTGCATTAGCCACTGATTTAAATCTTAGAAGAAATAAAAAAAATATTTAGGAAAATATCCTAAAAAAATAAGATTTTGTTCTTAAATATTGATAGTGACAGGCATGCCATATTGCCCCGACATCTTCAACAAAGAATCGTCAAATCGGATTATGACTTGAAAAATTGTTAGATAACATAACCAAGATATGTCAACACAGAAATTTATGTACTTAACCCAGGGGAATTTCCCGAAGCCATGAAAAACTCAAGCGGGCTGTGTGGGGAATTTAGCGTTATTTCACTACAGTGCTTGCTTGACAATAGGCTTTAATTTAAAACATTCGTCGTAAAATGTTAGTAAATCTTACACGAATATTCTTTTTCTAACTACACAATACACATGAAAAGAAGTTTGGTTTAACAACTATGGGACCCTGTAGCATGAATATATGGCATACAACATGTGGTTTACAAATAGTGGTAGTTAAACACGTGGTTGACACTCTCTAGGTTTTTTCTATTTTTGGATACCGATTCTTTTTAAACTACATAGCGCTTTAAAGGAACTGACCCACCACTTGCTTAATTATCACTGTTTGCAAAAACATTTTGTTTTCTACGTTTGCGCAAGCAGGGTCCCACAGTATATTTTGTAGACAAAGTTTTCTTTTTGTTGCTGCTGGCAAAAACGGATTGGTTTGTGGGTAACCAAACTTCCTTTCGATGTTTATTCTCCGCACTCGTTAAGAACTTTTAATGGCCTCCGCCAACTCGGAAAATAAAACACTTCAAAAATCAATATCATTGCGGTTAATCATTATGGGTCCCATTTGGAAAAATGGGACACATATTGTTTTTGTCCGTTTTTTTCTGTTTTTTTTTCATCAAACGCTTGACAGGCTTGTGTACCCGGCATCTACCAAAAGGGGTAATGGAATCACAGTAAAACTTGGTATTTTGTTAGAAAACATGGTCTTAATATGCAGAAACCAACATTTTGGGTGATAAATCTATTTAAATTAGATTTGGTTAAATGTAAGTGCATTAGTCACTGATTTAACACCTAGAAGAAATAAAAAAAAATATCTAGGGAAATACCGTAAAAATGATTTAAACCTAAACCATGATTGTGACAGGTATGATTTGTGAACCAGACATCTACCAAAAGGGATAATAAAATCGCAATAAAATTTGACAATTTTTGTACAACATGGTTTAGATATGCAGAAACCAAAATTTTAGGTGATAAATCCAGGGGAATTTCCCAGGGACGGTAAAAACCAAAACGCTATTTTTTTCTAAAAAAATTGCCTTTTTTGATCATAGCGCTTGAACGACTGCTCCAATTTTAAGCAGATTTTGTGGAATGTAAGTGCATCTGTCACTGATTTAACAATTATTACCTAGGGAAATACCCTACAAAATAGGATTTTGTTCTAAAATCATGATTGTGACAGGCATGCCATGTCGCCCCGACATCTACCAAAAGAAGTTATGAAATTGCAATGAAAATTTAACATATGTAAGAAAACATGGTCTGGATAAGCAAATACCAAAATTTTAGTTAATAAATCCAGGCTAATTCCCCTGAGACGTTAAAAACCAAAACGTTTTTTTCTATTAAATTAGCTTTTGGGGGCATAGCGCTTGAACGGCTGCTATAATTTTAATTAGATTTGATAAAATGCTAGACCATTAGATACTCTGTGCCAGAAAAAAAACATTTACTTAGGGTAATTCCCTTAAAAGCGAAGATATGTTCCTGAATTATGATTGTGTCAGGCATGCCCTATCGCACTGACATCTCCAACAAGGTGTCGACAAATCAGATTAAAACTTTAAGAATTGTTACATAACATGACCCACATATGTAAAAACAATAACTTGTCTACTTAACCCAGGGGAATTCCCTGAAACCATGAAAAACTAAATCGGGCTGTTTTGGGAATTTACCAGCATTTTACTTCAGCGGTTAAAAAGAAGCTTTAATTTAAAACATTTATGGTGTAATTTTGGTAAATTTAAGACGTTTATTCTTTATTCACATGGAAAAGAAGTTTGGTTGGATAACTATTGGACCCATGCGTTTATGCTTGCAGAAACAAACTACATATTCGGTGTACAAAATACAAGTTGTGGTTAGGGACTGTGTAGCATGAATATATGGCATACAACATGTGTTTTACAAATAGTGGTGGTTTAACACGCGGTTGACACTCTTTAGTATTAAGATATTATAAATGGTTATCTTGCGTATGCTTGCAGATAGAGATTTCAAAAGGAACGTAAGCTTGTTTAAAGTTTAAGATCACCGGTAATCGCCTATGAACAACTAAAATTCTTCTATGGGGATTTTTTAGAAAATAATGGCTTTGATAACCGTATAGGTATTTTTGTATGGATATTTACTAAATGTAATAAACATGTAAAACAGCATGAAGCATTATCATATTGCATTTGACCAGCATAGCCAGTAGTCTAGACAAATAATTCTATCCAGTCGGGTAACAAGTGCCTCTAATCAGAATATAAAAATTAATTTTAGATAAGGGTTAGTGTCAAGTCTAACCTGGATATTAGTAATATCTTTTTCACTATCTAATCGGTATTGTCCGTGGGCAGGGGCCTGATGAACATTTCCTGAACCCGTGTGAACACTTAATTCTACCTAATTAAAGAAACGTCTGAATCATACACAACAAAATGCAACAGTTTCGGTAACCCGATAATGGGCGCAAGATAATCTGATGTTTACCGAATTAAACATGAATATTCTATCCTCTTATCTGTGTGTGGTTTGGATAATCCATGACTATTATCTACATGCCAAACATATTTTGTGGTACAAATCTTAGAGAATTTTCGTATCTTATTTTTCAGATCGAATTTTTCTGCTTCTTATTTGTTTAATACGACCTTTATATGAAAAGAACTTGAAGCAATAGTAAGGTAAAGCAAACTGCTCAAACCCCAAGTAATCAACGTTATATTACAGTGGAACCCCGCCTGACCACCACCTCGATAACACGACCACCTCATTATCAGGACCACTTCAGTGCGGTCCCAAATAATTTAGAATGGTAATGCATTGAATACTGTTTAAATAACGCGACCATCCCGGTTTCCAGACCAGGACCGCTATTTGTGGGTCCAAAACTTCAAATTTAACTCCGCTAAAGCGACCACACGTGCCCAATATTGTGGTTTGTCACCAAAATAATAAGTTTAAATTTCTTTTTTGATCAAAACAATAAGATTACATGAGCGCGTACGCACACACAAAAAAAATTGTGGCAAACAGAACTAAATTTTATGAGATAAAATTCAGAACTAACAGTTGTTTAAAATCTTTTTGCAAAAAATAATGGCATTTAGTAGAAAATTAGTAAAAAGGCAAACGTTTTGGCTGCATATGACGACAACTTGCTTTAAAGCAAAATTCGCTAACACGACCACCCCGCTAACGCGACCGCTTGATGACGGTTCCATAGGTGGTCAGGTACTAAGCGGGGTTCCACTGTATTTAAATTACTGCAAGTAAACCAATATTTACCTGCAATTGACAAAACAGGATATTTAAAACATATGTGCGTGCTACTGCCATACTTCTTACACTGGTTCTCTAATGTCCTACAACCTGGCATTCTAGCAACATTGATTTGTTAAACTTACCAAAGATACAATCATCCGGTGAATTATTAATGTAATCCATAGTCGTACTGTTTATTTCATTTAAACCAAACCGCTTTAATTGTTACAACGTATTTATCTGTTTTATTTTAATATATTAAGTAATCATATTCATGTTTATCCTTGCGAATGGAAAACTCTAGGAGCATTTACACACGTTTTTTATCAGATTACCTCGCGCACCAACCATAGGTTGCCGGCGATATTACAGTTTGTTGTGTATAATTGAGACGCTTCTTTAATTTTGTAGAAACCATCATTCCACTGGGTTTAGGCAATGTCCGCCAATGCCTTGCCCAATCACGCAGCCGCCGAGCTGGTAACCAACTTTAAAACCGCAACCCTTCGGCGGATAGGCGACGCACTAACCTAGCACAATAACCGATCGGGAAAATTCGATTTAAACTGACTGTTTGATCTAAAAAGGGACACATTTCTTATAGTTTAACATTTTTAATAGCACCGGTTGTTTTTAATATACAGATCCATACCTTAATTCAGTAAATACAATTTTATGTGTGTTTTACATTCATATACCATTTGCGAAAGATTAGGGATAGTAGCAGACGTAAGTAAGCTGGGCGTACTTGTGAGTATTGCGGCATATTTGACCATACAAACTGTTGCTGGTAGACAAACTGCAGGATTGTTTGCCATGACAGGCACTGCGCATGATATTAAAGGCTGTTGTTGACCGACAATTGGTATTCGTCATTGGTTCAGTGCGACATCTGAAAAATATGATGATTATAAACTACAAAGCACTAAGGGTGTATTACTAGTAGCTTGGTGGTTTAGTGGGTCGCTTTTCAGTCAAAGGGTAAAAGATTCGAAACTGGTCATTAGCTAGTCGGATGTGTCCTTCAGAAAATCATTTAGCGGACGTTGCCTGTAGGGGCCTACTAAGCGGACATTGCCTAAAGTGGATTAATGGATTTAAAAAATTAAAGAACCGTCTGAAACACACAACATAATGTAATAGCTACGGTCACCTCAACGGTGGGTGCGAGGTGATCTGACGGTTCCCCCGTGTGTTAACCCCCTTGGTTTTCCCATTCCTTAGGATAATCAAGAATATCATATCCCTATGTCCCATCATATATTGAAATACCGGATATTTTACACACTTCTCTGGCAATTTAAAAATTAAGCTTGGGTTCACTGCATGTAATTATCAATCTAGGGATGTTGCTTAAATGATTACGCACTTACATTAGTTTGTTAGTTCTTCCGAAAAAACCGTCCAAAACACCAATACGTTTGCCAGGCCCGCAATCAATAGTACCAGTCGTACCTTCACATGCTGTTTTAACCTGAGGGGCCGGGTTGCCGGTCGCTGTAAAATAAAAGGATAGTTAGAAACAAAGCATAGAACGATTTTTTTACAGAGCCAAGTTTGAAACCAATATGCGGCCGTGACTAGTTTTTTTGTATAGAGTCTGTATATATATCGGTCGCGTTAGCCATTCGGCATTACGAGCGCTGGCTCTATATTGTGTCTATGGAAACGTCACTCTGTGTACATCGCCTGAAATTAGCAGATTATTGGTTTTACAAAAATTAAGGAAAAACCTTCATAATATGAACACGCTGTAAAAGCTACAGTAACCCGGCAATGAGCGCGAGGTAATTGCGACCAACCCCTGTGAGTATATTTACGAAGTAATCTGACAAAGACAACTGGTAACTTTCCCTGCCTTTTCCCGTTCAAGAGGGTGTAATTATGAATATTGGTTAGGATGAATGGAAAAACCAAACTAATTATTCCACTAGGGCAATGTCCGTTAAAAAGCCTTGTCCAAGGACACAACCGACTAGCTTATAGCGACCTGTTTCGTATCCTCAACCCTTCAGCTGAAATGCGATGTACTAACCCAACAGACTTATCTGCCATACCAACATCCTATTCAAAGACATATGTTTACATTTGGTATACAACCCATTCATGTAACTTTACCTACATCTGCAAGTGTATTCAACCCTGACGTATTTGTAGGTCCCGCCACAAGGGTCGCCAAATATCAGGTGGCTAGCGACGACGCTACAGCTTCTTTGACCGTGGCAAGCAGCAAAAATAATTGAATAGGAAACAAGTGAAGCACAGCTTGCAGTCCTAATACTAGGATGCGGGCATCTAAACATAAAATGCATTGGCTGATCGTAACCGGAATTTATAAGCCTAAATATATCTGTACTTGATATTAGTTTTGCTTATTCTTTTTTTTCCTCAGTGAAAATAATAGCAAATTAGAAAATCACGGCAAGGTATTCAACTGGTGTATAAGAGAATAAAAAACAAATCCGCTTCGCTTCGACCGTTTTTATTATGCACATGGCGCGTTCGACTACTGGAGTATAAAACTTACAGCAGCATTATAAAAAATACAGTCGCGGTAAACGATTTACTCTTGTGAGCTTCCACAGGCGAGTGAATTCTTACTCGCCCGAAATAGATTGACATTTTTTTATTACAGATATAAAATCAATACAAAAAATGAGCAAAGCAACCTACGTGGTCATGTCGATTCGACCATACAAAGCACTTTGGATGTTTATCACGTGGTTATCAGGGCATTGTATAGATCCTGTACCGGCTTCGCAGATGATTTTGATTTCTGCAAATTAGATTGTTATGATAGCAGTACGTTTAATTAAGCAAGCAAACAAAATAAACAGACGCATAATACGTACCATTATTTACGATTTGAAGATATATTAGTATTATTATATATACTGAGAAGAAAGCACACAAATGCGACAAAACGTTAAAATTGGTAGAAAAATATTAAAAGGGGGGCAAAAATATCGATAAATGCCAGATTTAATGTAAATTACCTGCCAAGTTTAGTGTAAGCCTTACCTGCGTATGAGCAATAAGAGAACGATACAACCAACAAGACGATTAGCTTAATCTCCATTCTGTACGATTTAGATATGTCCATTTACAAAAGGGGCCTTTTATAAATGCAACATGATTTTCAGGAAAAAAGGACGCCGATGTTAAATTACTAATCATTTCCGCGTAGTTTTTTTCTGTACACCGCATTCGTAGGCAGTATCGCTAGCGGCCAAGACACTGGTACTAAGTCTTACATGTTTTCGTGCTTTGCATCTTTAAAACATGATTTAATACAACCTAAACTTGCTGGAGGCATGTAGCCACAACATAAATCGAACTTAGCGTCAAGGAAGGACACGATAAATATTGTATTACCAAAAACAAATTTTGTTAATTGAGTTCTTAAAAAGTTAATTATAAGACTTTTAGGTTTTCGTGCTTAGGCCTTTTGAAACATAATTTCATTTAACTTAAAGTTGGCCAAGACATGGCATTTAAAGTCAAGAAAGACACAATAAATAATATTATACCAAAAACAAATTTTGTTAATTGCGTTTTAGTAAATTTGATTAAAAACTTGCATGTTTACCTGCTTTGCATCTATAAAACATGATTTATTATTAAATTTGCCCGAAACAGCACATTTTAAATCAAGAAGGGCAAAATAAACATCACCAAAAACAAATTTTCCGCAGATTAGTAAAGCCCGTCGGCGTTTTCGATGACGCAGTTCAAAATAGCATAGCTTCTTCAATTTTACTCAAATAACTCTAGCAAAATACATGCCAAGATTATTGACATATGTATAGCAACCAGGGATTAATTTGCATATAATTATCACAATATAATCGCATAATATCTATGATGTATAGATAAGGTATTTACCTCGTTATCACACCAAACACTTGAAAAAGACTATGTGTTGGTTCCCTGTTTTTATCGTCCCCATTGTATAAATTGTATATCGATTCCAAAGTGATTATAATTCACTCGATTATTGCAATAGTCAGACACACGAGCAATAGTCAGATCACCTCGCGCCCACCGATGGGTTACCAGAGCTATTGCAGTGTGTTGTGTATGATACAGACGTTTCTTCAATTTGGTAGAACCCATCAATCCGCTGGGGTTAGACAATGTCCGTAAAGTGCCTTGCCTAAGGACACAACCGTTTAACTAGCGACAACTTTTGCACCTGCAACCGTTCGATTGAAAGGCGACGCACTAAACCACCAGACTAACCGGTTGGACTTCTGACGAAGACAGGCGCTTGGGATCGCACGTACTTGAGAAGTTAAACACATTTATTTTCAGTAAAAATCCTTTTTATGTAGGGCCCAAATATATTTTGCCGATTTTTTCAAATCGATTTTTTCCTGCTTTTATTATGTGTTCGATTTAAAAAAAAAACATTTTTTGTTAAAGGTTTGACAGGCATTGCTTGTGGCTCCGACATCTACCAGAAGGATAATGCAATCGCAATGAAACTTTGACATTTAAAAGCGCATATGGTCTAGATATGCAGAAACCAAAATTTTAGGCAATTTATCGAGGGGGATTCCCCTGGGAGGTAAAAAAACCAAAACGGTAGTTTTTTTTCTAGAAAATTAGCGTTTTGGGGCATAGCGCTTGAACGGCTACTCCAATTTTAATTAGGTTTGGTAAAATGAAGGAACATTAGCCAATGATATAACACTTTGAAGAATTAAAAAAATTACCTAGGGAAATACCCTAAAAAATAAGATTTTGTTCTCAAATCATGATTGTGCCATGCATGGTTTGTGGCTCCGACATCTATCAGAATGAGTAATGGAATCGCAATGAAACTTTGACATTTGTTGGCGCACATGGTCTAGATATACAGAAACCAAAATTTTAGGCAATTTATCGAGGGGGATTTCCCTGGGAGGTGAAAAACCAAAACGGTATATTTTTCGAAAAAATTAGCGTTTTTGGTCATAGCGCTTGAAAGGCTACTCTAATTTCAATCAGATTTGGTAGAATGTAAGTGCATTAGTTACTGATTTAACACTTAAAACAAATAAAAAAGATTACCTAATGAAATACCCTAAAAAATAAGATTTTTTCCTCAAACCATGGTAGGACCATGCATGGCATAGCGCCCAGACATCTACCAGAAAGAGTAATGGAATCGCAATAAAAATTTGACATTTGTAAGAGAACATGGTCTAGATATGCAGAAACTATAATTTTGGGTAATGAATCTAGGGGAATTCCCCTGAGATGTTAAAAATCAAAACATTTTTTTCTAATAAATTATCTTTTTGAGCCATAGTGCTTGAACGGCTGCTCTAATTTTGATCAGATTTGGTGAAATGGTAGACCATTAAACAATTTATTATCTGTGTCCATTTATTAAAAGAAAGAAAACATTTACTTAGTGTAATTCCCATAAAAACGAAAATATGTTCTTGAATTATGACTGTGACAGGCATGCCATATCGCACTGACATATCCAACAAGGAGTCGACAAATCAGAATAAAACTTTAAGAATTGTTACATAACATGACCCCAAATATAATACAAAAAACTTATCTACTAAACCAAGGGGAATTCCCTGAAACCATGAAATCGGGCTATTTTGGAAATTTAGCTTTATTTTACCACCACGCTTGAAAACAAGCTGTAATTTAAAACATTTGTGGTGAAATGTTCGTAAATTTAAGACGTTTATTCTTTTCTCAACTACACATGGAAAAGAAGTTTGCTCTGATAACTATGGGACCCATGCGTTTATGCTTGCAGAAACAAAGTACATACTCAGTGTATAAAATACAAATTGTGGTTAGGGACCCTGTAGCATGAATATATGGCTTGCTGCGACATGTTTTTTTTTCGTCAAAGGTTTGACTGGCATGGCATGGCGCCTCGATATCTACCAGATAGAACAATGGAATCGTAATGAAACTCAGCCATTCGTTAGACAACATGGTCTAGATATGTAGAAACCAAAATTTTGAGTAATAAATAAAGGGGAATTCCCCTGGGATTAAACAACAAAACGGTATTTTTTTTAAAAATTAGCTCTTTTGGGTATAGCGCTTAAACGGCTGTTTTAGTTTAAATCAGATTTGGTAAAATGTAAGTGCATTAGTCACTGATATAACACTTAAAATAAATAAAAAAAATTACTTAGGAAAATACCCTTAAAAAATATTTTGTTCTCAAATGATGATTGTGACAGGCATGCCATGTCGCCCCGGTATCTACCTAACAGAGTAATGGAATCGCAATGAAAATTTGACATTTGTAAGACAACATAGTCTAGATATGCAAAAGCTAAAACGCTTAAACGGCTGCTCTAATTTTAATCAGATTTGGTGAAATGTTAGACTATTAGACACTCTGTGCCAATTAAAAGAAAGAAAACATTTACCGAGCGTAATTCCCTTAAAAACGTAGATATGTTCCTGATTTTGGATTGTAACATGCATGCCATATCGCACTGACATCTCCAACTAGGAGACAAATCAGATAAAATTTGTTGGGAGAGTGGTACTGAGTGGGACATGGTCCACAGTAAGAAATTTTGAATAAAAACGTTGAAACATAAAAATATTAAAACCTTCGACGATTGAGTGATTTCACGTTACTAACGCACTTTGTAACGATTTTCAAGGAACCCGCATGTCAGTTTTGGAAAGTTATGGAAGTTTAAGATTTTTGAGAGGTCTAAGTAAAATTTTATACGCTAGCTGCAAATTTAATTTAGATTGGTGAACATTAGCTTTAAGGCTAAAGTTACTGGGAAGTGATAAAGTAGGTGCATACCTTGCTTACAAACAGAAAAAGAACATGGCAGCGTAAATTTAAGTATCTTTAATTTTGACTTATAGATTTGTAGTATCTACGTACTCAGTGAGACACTATGTTGAGGTACACTGTGAGACAGAATACAGGAGTGTTTTATTATCTTTTTTGGTGGGTTTAAGCCCACAAAGAGCATTTATATGTTCTAAAATAGCCTATGCAGTAATTAGCCAAGTATATAAATCTATCCAGTTTTAGATATTTATTATTTTTAATAACTAGGAGTGGACTCATATTGCCTGAGTGAAGCTGTTCAATTGGTTTTGTCCAATGAATGGAGCCTAAGAAAGGCAGCAGATCATACAGGAGTGAAATTTTAAACACTCGTAAGGTATGTCAGTAAGCAAAAAGCTGCTGGAAATGCCACTAGAAGCCTATAGTCTTATGTAAAAAATACCACATATGTAAAACAGAAACTTGTCTACTAAAAGTAATCCACATATGTAAAAACAGAAACTTGTCTACTAGGGAATTCTCTGACCCATAAAAAACTAAACCGGGCTGTTTTGGGAATTTAGCTTCATTTCACTACAGCGCATGAAAAAAATCTTTTAATTTAAAACATTCGTGGTAAAATGTTAGTAAAATTAAGACGGTTATTCTTTTTTAACTACACATGGAAAAGCAGTTCGGTTTAATAACCATGGGACCCATGCGTTTATGCTTGCAGAAACAAACTACATACTCAGTGTATAAAATACAAATTGTGGCTAGGGACCCTGTAGCATAAAGATATGGCATACAACATGTGTTTTGCAAATAGTGGTGGTTAAACAGGTAGTAAATGTTTTCTTTCCTAATTGGCACAGAGTGTCTAATAGTGTAACATTTTACCAAATCTGACCAAAATTTGAACAGCCGTTGAAACGCTATGCCCACAAAAAGCTATTTAAAAAAAAACGTCCCAGGGGAATTTCCGTGGATTTATCTCCTATAGTTTTGGTTTCTGCATATCTAGACCATGTTGTCTAAAAGATCACCAAGTTTCATTGCGATTCCAATATTCCTTTTGGTAGATGTCGGGGTTACATGCCATGCGGAATATTGGCCTCAACGGCTAACATTTTTTAAAATAATCTTTGTTGCTTTTGATTCAACGACCCTGAATCGCTTTGTTGTTGTTGCTTTGTATTCCATATCCCAGGGTCATATTCATCCGCGGCCAGAAGCACAAATGCAAGACGGAGTACGAAGAGAATTTTATTCATCTGCAAAATTCATCGTTGTCATCAAAACAGCTTCTGTTGACGAAAATAAACAAACTTACCTTTGTAGTATTCTTTTAAGAAAGATAAATTTGTTTGATTAAGAGCTGGAATTTATATCAGATATGCGTTTTGCGTTTTTTTCTTATTACGAAATAACTTCTATTTGATTTGACTACTCAGCAAGTGCTCTTACTTTGCAGGAAACGTATATCCTGGATTGATCCGATTGGTTTGTTGGTGATAGTGTGTTTATGCAAAATCTAATGATATTTGCTACCGAATCTCGTTAGTTACCTACAAGCTAATCAGTTGGTGAGTTTTATGTTAACCTTTTAAGCACTAATTTACTTACGATATTTTGATTGTATTTAATTTATTTATAGAAAACCGCCATTAAAGACAGTAAAAGAATTGTGCGCGTTTAAGCGGATTAAAGACAGACATTCGCGTTAATAGACATTAGGAAACCCTACTGTAATTCTGTGCGGAGTTGCACGTGGCTGAGTTTACTGAATTGTGAAACTGATGGCCAATGACTGTCGATGTTTTTGTCAGCAAGTTAAGTGCGCTATGGTAATTTAGGAACGCGTACTAAATTTGGGAACGCGTTGACAATTTTGCCGCATAATGGCGTAAAGAGGCGAATTGTGACACTTTTGGCGAGGTGAAATATTACCAGAGCGCTGCTAAATTAAGTGCGTGCTGTTAAATTAAGTACGCGCACTTAAATTAGCATCGCGCTGATTTTACTGAATTATGACGTCTATGGCCAATCATAGTGCAGAGAGCGTTGTAACTTGTGTTTCTAAATATCATCATCAGGAAAATATGACTTTTTGTTTAAACATCGCACAAACAACACACTCGTCGCATTACAATATTGTAATTACTTCCTCTGACTTCCTTTGTAGACTAAACACGTCTTTAAATCATTTCAAGAATTGAGCTGATGTTTTGTTGGTGCTAAAGTCTCAACGCAAAATACCAAACGTAATTGTCCAATGAACAGTAAAGTTTTATTGCGGTGCCACGTTAAAGCAGTGTCTATACTGAGGCTGGATGAGGGGCGCTTGAGCTTAATTCCTTGTTTGTTTTATTGTGACACGTCACACACATGAAAATGTGCTCCATTATATTCACATCTTGCGTGAAAATTAAACCCAAGCCTCACTTAGCCTCAGTGTAGACTGGGCTTTAGGCATCACTAGAGTATGCTTGTGCAACAGTTATATGCTAACAGTTGTGAGCTTCGTTGCTCGTATCCAATATAACAAACATGCGTGTCTAATCTTACAGTAAATTTGTCACGCTGCAAAAGGACAAATTACAACGTTATATACCGGATAGAATAAACTTGTCTCTATCTTAAAACTTGGTAACCGCAAGAGGGCGCTATTAATATATTTAAACCCTATATTACAAAAGCAACAACCCTCTTAGTCTACATAATATTTATGTTTTACCTTCGTGAATAGGAAAATACAAGTGATGTTATCACATTATGCCCACTGTCGAAATACCAGATATATTACAGTGGTTTGCTAACCTATTAATCTATCTATCTGGCCAGACAAAAAGCAAATATTGGATTTGATGTAAAAATTGTTTCGTGTTTTAAAACATTTCAATCGTGCAGCTGATACACAAAATATCCAAATTGTTCCAGTTGCCACATATCTCGTGTCGCTTACTTGCCACGTAGCTTTTGTATTATAAAGTGTTGATTCTTTCTTGTGGGCGACCTGCACTCCGCCCAGAATTACAGTAGGGTTGCGTTAATGTCTATTAACGCGAATGTCCGTCTTTAATCAGCTTAAACGCGCACAATTATTTTACTGTCTTTAATGGCGGTTTTCTATAAATTAATTAAATACAATCAAAATATCGTCAGTAAATCAGTGCTTAAAAGGTTAACATAAAACTTACCAACTGATAAGCGTACAGTTAAGTAACGTTAGATTCAGTATAAAGCGTTTCGTTACTAACATAAATTCAGTGTTCGGTACCAACACAATTAAAGAAAAAACGAGGAAACGAGGCAAATAAATAGAGGCGAGTTCTGACGTCACGACCTTGGACACCTGATCTAATATCAGGGGCAAATCAGGACGGCGCACCAACAGCATCAAGCGATGTGAACTTAAAACGTTATACACACATGTTACATAAAGTTTTATTGATATATTGCTGAAGTTGTTATTAATCCCATTAAAGCACTTACATGCCTTGCCTATGTGCACGTGTGGACAACGTTGCCTAAAACTTGTGGTTTAGACATGCATGTTCCATGTTTTAGGTACAAGCAACACCAAACGCCACATAAAAAAAACTCAAAAAAACTTGTTTGTTTAAAATCTACGTATGGTCTTTTGCATAAAGACACTATCACCAACAAACCAATCTGCTTAATCCAGAATATACGTTTCCTGCAATGTGAGAGAACTTTCCGAGTAGTCAAATCAAAGAGAAGGTTTTTCGAAATAAGAAAAAACGCATTTCTGGTATAAATCCCAGCTCTCAATCGGACTTTGAATTAGCTTTCTTGAAAGACTACTACAAAGGTAAGTTTTTTGATTTTCGTCAACAGAAGCTGTTTTGATGACAACGATGAATTTTGCAGATGAATAAAGCTGTATTCGTACTCCTTCTCGCACTTGTGCTTCTGGCCGCTAAAGAAACCGACGCTTTTGGTCGTAGTCGTCGTCGCAGAGCTGAAATACGCAGACGATGGCGAGGATGGAACCAAATGAAACAACTCGATATGCTAGGTACTACTAACACGAAAGTTCGGATTAGGCATATGAACAGTTTATTATTTAGCTATAAGTATTATTGCCACGAAAGATCTAATTTTAGGCTTTTAACAGTTTATTATTTGACTGAGTAATATTGCCACAAAAGCTCTAATTAGGAAGTAATATTGAAACATTGACAGCTTAATAATCGGTTGAGTAATAATAATACTAAAGTCCTGATTAGACATACTAACAGTTTTATATTTGACTGAGTAATATAAAAAACTATAAATTAGACATTCTAACAGCTTAATATTTGTCTTGGCATTTGTATATACGAGAAGGCCTAGTAGATATAAACTAGTACGGATTCTGCAACGTTAAAAAAAGAAAATATAGGCATTTAACCACAAAGAAAAAGTGTCTGGAAAAAATATACAGCTTAAAAAAAAGTCCAAATAAAGAGTTTATAACATACAATTGACTTTTTTCAGATGGTGGTTTGCCTGCCGCTACGGGTCCATGGGATGAAGTTATGGATGAATTCCCCTAAATGTGTTCAAAAAATACCGCCATTAAAATGAGCTGTATATAAACGTAGTTGGTATTTTTGTTTTCTTTATGATTGAAACGCTACATTTTTTCAGCAAAGCCCAATAATCCCTATAATTTGATGGATTCTACCGAATCGACAAAACGTCTGAATCATATTCACAACACACTGCAATAGCGTCGGTAACTCCACGGTGGGTGCGAGGTGATCTGACGAGTACCCGTGTGTTAATGCCCCTTGCGTTTACCTAGCTACGGGGATAAAGCTCTTAAAAAGAAGCTTTAACTTAAAACATTTGTGTTGATATGTCCGTAAATCTAAGACGATTATTCTTTTTAACTACACATGGAAAAGAAGTTTGGTTTTAATAACTATGGGACCCGTGCGTTTATGCTTGCAGAAACAAACAACATACTCAGTGTATAAAATGCAAAATGTGGTTAGGCACCCTGTAGCATAAATATATGCCATACAACATGTGTTTTACAAATTGTTGTGGTTGTAGCAATCTTGACATTATATTTGCAAAAACTGCAATTATTTTATTTAATCCACGCCAACTGTGTTCGTTTTGCCATTACCTTATGACGTCATTGGCACCTAAAGCAGTTGTTTTCTATCTACGTCATTCTTTGCTTTATAAAGCGTTGTGCGATTACATATAAACACACAAAAACATAGAACTTGGAATTTTACGGTTCTTCTATTTAGTGGAGGTTCCGCTGCCAGTCTAGTTTAGTTCCACGTCATGTGGGTACATATGGAGTCGGAACGGAGAATTATGTACTAGATATAGACGGCAGCGGATCCTGGGACCTGGTCCCGGCCAATTTAGATCGTTGAAAAACCCTGCCCCCACATGGTTTAACACGTGGTTGACACTCTCCCATAACGAGAGAATCGGCGCGCAGCCTAGAACATGTTGCGTATAAACATTGGGGATTCACAACCATTGTTATCCATCGAAACACTTGTTTAAATACATAGAGGGCCACATGTCATTGAAATGGTATTTTATTGTGGGCATCACTTAATCAGTCTGGCGCGCGTGTTTTTCGTTGATTGTTTTATTATAGTGGGTTTAAATTCAGTTCTGTAATTTACATTTGCCTTTACTTGTATTTTCTACGACCTTACGTTTATTTTTGTTAGTTGCTAAATTACTTATGTTACAGCGCCAAGTTAAGTTATAAGTTTGTTTAAACTTTGAATAAAGTAAAATTCAGTGCAATTAAACAAACTTTTATTATCTGCAAGAAGATGTCATCTTTGAACGATGTATACTAAGACCGTCAAGATTCGACGCTGATTCTGGATCGCCTAAAGCAGCCAAGCAGCTGCAACATTGGTTAAGGATATTTACCGGATATTTAGAGAACTGTACAAAATACGCAACAGCTCAACGCGCAGAACTTCCCAACAAACTAAGCATTCTGTTTGCATTCGTAAGTACAGAAGTATACGAATTAATTGAAGATTGTCCTTCATATGAAGATGCTGTAACAAAATTGAAATCCATATATATTAAAACTCCAAACGTGATTTTTGCGCGTCACCTATTGTCAACACGTAAACAGAAACCGGATGAAACATTACAAGAATATCTACATGTGTTGCACGGGCTAAGTAAAGATTGCAATTTTAAAGATGTCACCGCCAGCGACTATCGCAAAGAACTTGTCCGAGATGCCTTTATAAACGGTTTATCTTCCCATCATATACGTCAGCGGCTTTTGGAGAATAACGAGCTGACCTTGGATCAAGCGTTTGAAATTGCTAACACGCTACGCATGGCGCAAGAACACTCTTTCTGCAGTTTATTTGAAACAAGGAGTTGCGGTAGCAGCCGTTTCCCCTCCTGAGGAAACGTCGACTTCGCGGACACCGTTAACTGAGGTTTACGGGGCAATCGGTTCAATCTCAAAACCAAAACCAAGACGATGTTGTTACTTCTGCGGCAATTGGTCCAATCACGCACGTACGCAGTGCCCTGCTCGAAATGTATCCTGTTTTGCTTGTGGTAGGAGAGGCCATTTCTCTAAAGTGTGCAATGCTAAGCAAATGGGGAATGAGGTGAGGCCACAATCGTATTCGGGTTGTACCGCAGCCCTACATACACCTACGGAGCAATCATTGTGTTCTATTACGGCGTCTTGTCCTGGTAGTCTTTCTCGAGCTGCTTGTACAGTTAATGTTCAGGGCAAGAATGTCACGGCACTTGTTGATTCCGGCAGTTCCGAAAGTTATATCGATGCATCTATATGCGAAAAGCTCAACTTGAAAACACACCCGTCATCTCACCAAGTTCAAATGGCATCCTCTTCTTTAAAATTGAAATCTATTGGGTTTTGTCTGGCAAATTTAAAGATTGAAGATATACAGTAATGCTAAAAAGCTACATGTGCTTGAACAGCTTTGTAGTGACGTCATTCTTGGATTAGATTTCCAAAGTCAACATCAGAGGCTAATATTTGAATTTGGTGGAAAATCTCCAGACTTAGTTGTTTCTAATAAATCTACCTGCGCCCTCGCAGCGGCTAATACGGAGGCTGCTTCACTCTTTTCAAATCTGTCACGGGACGTCAGGCCCATCGTCACTAAATCTCGTCGTTTTAATCCGGAGGACCGAGAGTTTATTCAACATAGCATTGATAACTTACTTTGCGAAGGTGTAATTAAAGCTAGCAGATCTCCCTGGCGTGCGCAAGTCGTGGTTGTAAAGGACGAAACAAATCGACACAAGAAGCGGTTGTGCGTTGACTATTCGCAAACCATTAATATATATACCGAGCTGGATGCTTTTCCCTTGCCACGCATAGATGACATGGTAACTGAACTTGCCAAATACAAAGTATTCTCAACTTTTGATTTGCGTAGCGCCTACCACCAAATTCCAATCGTCGAATCGGAACGTAAATACACCGCATTTGAAGCTAATGGTCGGCTGTACGAATTCATTCGTATTCCATTTGGTGTAAAGAATGGAGTCGCCGCTTTCCAAAGAAAAATGAGTCAATTGATCGAAGAGGAAGGCTTAAAAAGCACATTTCCATACCTTGATAATATAACAGTTGCTGGTCGTGATAAAGCGGATCATGACATTAGAGTAAAAGCCTTCATGGACGCAATCAAACGTCGAAACTTTACCATAAACGAAGCCAAAACGATTTCAGGCGTAACGCATATCCAAATTCTAGGATATGTGGTTGGAAACGGTGAAATAAAACCAGACCCAGAACGCATGCGCCCTCTTCAAGAATTTCCTCCGCCCAACGATGTCCGATCGCTTCGCCGAGTCCTTGGAATGTTTGCTTATTATGCAAAGTGGATTCGTGATTTTGGGGACAAAATTCGACCTCTGGCAGCGACCAAAGATTTTCCTCTTTTTAAAGAAAGCCTTAAAGTGTTTAACACTTTGAAAGACGAGCTCAAAAACTCTGCACTACGATCTATTGACGAGTATGCCCCTTTTGTTGTCGAATGCGACGCTTCGGATGTCGCAGTTTCTGCCACTTTGAATCAAGGAGGGCGACCAGTGGCTTTCATGTCTCGTACCTTACAGGGGAGCGAGATTCATTACCCCGCATATGAAAAGGAAGCAACAGCTGTTATAGAAGCAGTACGTAAGTGGTCTCATTTGCTTTCTAGGCAAACGTTTACCCTAATCACCGACCAACGCTCCGTTGCTTTTATGCTCGACAGTCGCCGTCGATCCAAGATTAAGAATAATAAAGTCCAGCTATGGCGCATGGAGCTGGCTGCATTTTCATACGTCATGAAGTATCGCCCTGGACAACAAAACGTTGGCCCCGACTCTTTTACGAGAGCATTTTGCTCCTCCTCCTCGGGCGTGTACAATCTGGAATACCTCCACAATAACCTATGTCATCCTGGTGTCTCACGGCTGCTACACTTTGTTCGTACAAAGAACCTGCCACACTCCACTGCGGACGTTCGGAGGGTTACAGCTGAATGTAAGGTATGTGCTGAAGTTAAACCACAATTCTTTCGACCAAATATAGGCACCATAATCAAGGCAACGCAGCCCATGGAGCGTCTGAGCGTAGATATTAAAGGTCCCGCTTTCTTCAACATCAAGCAATAAGTATTTATTGATTATAATTGACGAGTTTTCACGATTTCCCTTTGTTTTTCCATGTAAGGACATGACGACCCGAACCGTGATCACTTGTCTCGACAAGTTGTTTGCGTTATGTGGGACTGCTGGGTTTATCCACTCCGACAATGGACCAGCATTTGCATCACATGAATTCAAAAGTTATTTGTTGAGACGTTGTATTGCGTCAAGCAAATCAAGTATCTACCATCCTGCTGGAAATGGACAAGCGGAAAAATGTGTTGGGACTGTATGGAAAACTATTTTGCTGGCGTTGAAGACGCGCCGTTTGCAGCAATCTCAATGGGAAACAGTTTTGCCCGACGCCCTTCACTCCATTCGATCTTTAGTATGTACTGCTACTAATGCCACGCCCCACGAACGATTTTTTAATTTTCAAAGAAGATCAACAACCGGCGAATCTCTTCCAACATGGATGACCAACCCTGGAAAAGTATATTTACGCCGATTTGTGAGACCAGACAAAAGCGCGCCGCTAGCAGACGAGGTTGAACTGGTAAATATTAATCCGACCTACGCAAATGTTCGCTTTCCCAATGGTCGCGAAGCAACTGTGTCACTCAGAGACATTGCACCCTGTCCACAGGATCCTGTTGAGCATGTGACTGCTGATGGCGATACCGAGCTTAGTTCGGACATTTTAAACCCTGTCTCGCCTAATTTAAGCGATGAATCTAGCACCGCTAATTCTAATAACCCTTCTACAATTGATATCGTCAGCGGGCCTAGTACCCCCAATATTACTTCTGATAATACCGAACATACTGTAAGACGCTCTGCTCGCAGTAACAAAGGCATACCACCTCAGCGATATGGCAACTCATATTTTTAAGAAGGGGTGAATGAAATGGTATTTTATTGTGGGCATCACTTAATCAGTCTGGCGCGCGTGTTTTTCGTTGATTGTTTTATTATAGTGGGTTTAAATTCAGTTCTGTAATTTACATTTGCTTTTACTTGTATTTTCTACGACCTTACGTTTATTTTTGTTAGTTGCTAAATTACTTATGTTACAGCGCCAAGTTAAGTTATAAGTTTGTTTAAACTTTGAATAAAGTAAAATTCAGTGCAGTCATTTCGACATGGAGGTCTATTAATTGGTTCCCGCCATATATTGCAGACGGCGCGGAAAGACCTAACCCTTATTTTGTCCACATATTTGTTTTAGTACTTTATACCTTGCAGTATGACTACAGTTAGAAGTATCAACAACGAGAATATTAATATAGTATTTCTTTATTCATCTAATGGGTGATTTCGATATGAAGAACAAGTCCACTGTAAAAATACAAGTGTTATATTTTGTATTTAATAATAAAATAAATGAATTACGTATAAATGTAATAAATATTTATGTTTAAAACCATCAATGAGTGAACTATATTTAACTAACCATAATCCAAAAATGTCATTAGTTGTCCATATCTTCGCTTGCTTCATCGACAGCAATTTCTGCATATTTAAAGAACCAATAGGTTAGATATAACGATCACAGACACAAATAGAGAAATATAAGTGTACACGCGAACACGGAAACCCGAACTAACACACACGTTTAAAATGACTTAAGATAAAAAATAATTAGTATAGGATATTCATGTATCTAACCGTCAATAGGAAAACGTAATCGTTCTTACACCGGTATAACTGTCATATTACCATGGGCCGACCGTCAGGTACCGGAACTGTTGCACGATTTAGACGTTTATTCAATTTTATTAGAATAAATTTACTGAGTTGAGGCAGTATCCAGTAAGTATCTTGTCCAAGTATACTGTAACCATTCGACTAAACGGCGACACACTGGTCCACAAAGCTGTTCGGTCGGATTAAGTTATTGCCGCACTGGGGACTAATTTATTAACAATAAACCATGAGACATAACATTATGAAACTTTTACCTTGAAGCTGCAGCTAAAAAAAACAATTAAAAAAAATAATACCCTTCTGGTTTTTAACGCCCCAGGGGAATTCCCTTAAATTTATCACCCAAAATATTGGTTTCTGCATATCTAGGCCATGTTGTCTAACAAATGAAAAAGTTATATTACGTTTTCGTTATTCCTTCTGGTAGATGTCGGGGCGACTTGCCATGCCTGTCAAGCGTTTAACAAAGAAAAAAAAACAGAAAAAAAACGGACAAAAACACATACATAACATTATGAGACTTTACCGTGAAGCTGCTTCATCATTTGGTTCCAATCACCCCAACGTCTGCGCCTGCGTGCTGCTTTCATTAGTTTTAATTGAAACGCATCAGTTATTTGACTCGACACCAAAATCGCTAGCACAAACAGAAGAATCGCCTTGTTCATCTGCAAGGATATATTTTAATCTCATAAAACTTACACAATCAATTGAATCCTACCTTGAAGGTTTCTTTAAGTATTGGATAAATTAAAAGATACAGCCAAGTTATACCCGATTTCTTTTTTCCCCGTGTTTTGATGGTAACTGCGAAAACATTGAAGCTGGAAAAAGAAGAAGTCGAAGCGTTCGTTGCTCCCGACTCGTCTTAGTAAAATGTCTCCAATTTCAAGTTCGGCTGACTATCATTTTCTCGTTGCTGTGCTGATCAACGCAAACAGTGGTGTTATAAAGCTATCATGTATGTAGGTTCTTTAAAGATTAAGACCACTTAAGTACTTAATACAAAAATATTTACAAATACTACGTATATGGGATAAGCACTACATGCTAACAAAATATCATTGTGCTTTCTTCGATTCTCAAAAGAACAAATTTTTATTTAACTCCGTTTTTTTGCACCATTCTCGCAGTGGGATGTCATGTTTTTCATAAACAATTTTTGTTCGATAAACGATCTACAAAAATAACTAAATGGGCTAAAACTACTGCCAATGGATTTTTGCTGAAGAATTATTACACACGCAAGTTTTTGTGCCTTTCGACGGGTGACAGTAACAATTGCAGTGTGTTGTAAATTTTAGAGACTTTCATTTTTGGTAAAACCCATAAGTTTTTCCAACACAACAAACATACTGTTTTATTGTTTAATACATTTGTGGTGCTATATTTTAGTGTACCAACGTTTACGTCCAAGCTTAGTTTTTAACGCCACTGTTTGTTTTGATGAGCACATCAACCGGAAAATGCTAGTCAGTTGAATTGGAAACCGGAGACTTTTTTTCCGAAACGACGAAGTTTCAACGACCAAAACAATTAAGTAGAAACGAACTAACACTAAGACTTCTTTTATTTACAGATTTAATGTTTTTACAGTTTCTATCAAAACTTAAGAAAAAAATAATAGCGTTTAAGTTTAACCTTTATTTAAACAATAAATTCTAACAATATAGAAATGCTAAAACATAGAATAAGGCAAATGTGAATAAAGTGTTGCTTATGCGAGCCCAAGACAATGGAAGTTATGAGTCGAATTGCCATGAGTATTTTAGTTAATTAAGTTGTAAGCTGCGTTTTGTTATTACAAACTTTGCTTTCAGGTATAATGTTAATAAAAAAACATTTAAAAGTGGAAAGTTTCAACTTACGACACGTCCACGATACCAAATATCTGTTTTCAAACTTATTCTTGAGACAAAGCTGTTATGGTGTTTTACAAGAAAGAGTTGCTAAACGTTAACCACGCACATCTTTGCTAGTACCATGAAACCAACTCTACTTTGTATGCGGAGTAAATGTGCGCTAAAGGGTCTATTTCATTTTTATTAATTTTGATTCTTCAACTGTTCTATAGAAGTTTAGAACCTTTAAGATTTTATACATGTGATAATAGTGTATAGAGTGTCAACCACGTGTTGGACCGCCACTATTTGTAAAACACATGCTGTATGCCATATATTCATGCTACAGGGTCCCAACTACAATTTGTATTTTATACACTGAGTATGTAGTTTGTTTCTGCAAGCGTAAACGCATGGGTCCCATAGTTATCTAACCAAACTTCTTTTCCATTTATAGTTCCATGTGTAAATAAAGAATAGACGTCTTAAATTTACGAAGATTTCACCACAGATGTTTTAAATTAAAGCTTTTTTTCAAACGCTGTATGGTGAAATGAAGCTAAATGCCCCAAACAGCCCGATCTAGTTTTACGCGGTTTAAGGGAATTCCCCTGGGTTTAGTAGACAAGTTTCTGTTTTTACATGTGGGTCATATTATGTAACAATTCTTAAAGTTTTAATCTGATTTGACGAATCCTTGTTAAAGATGTCAGTGCGATATGGCATACCTGTCAATCATAATTTAGGAACATATCTTTGTTTTTAAGGGAATTACCCTAAGTAAATGTTTGCTTTATTTTAAATGGCACAGAGTGTCTAATGGTTTAACATTTCAGCAAATCTGATCAAAATTAGAGCAGCCAGTTAAGCGCTATGACCAAAAAGCTAAATATTTCATAAAAATAGCGTTTTGGTTTTAAACGTCCCAGGGGAATTCCCCTGGATTCATTACCCAAAGTTTTTGCACATCTAGACTATGTTGTCTTACAAATGTCAAATTTTTATTGCGATTCCATTACTCCTTTAGGTAGATGTCGGGGCGACATGGCATGCTTTTTACAATCCCGATATAAGAACAAAATCCTATTTTTTAGGGTATTTCCCTAGGTAATTTTTTTTCTAAATGTTAAATCAATGAATAATGCACTTACATTCCACCCAATCTGATTTAAATTGTAACAGTCGTTCAAGCGCTATGTCCAGAAATGCCATTTAAAAAAATAGCGTTTTGGTTTTAACGTCCCAGGGGAATTCGCCTGTATTTTTCACTTAAAATTTTTGGTTTCAACATATCTAGACCATGTTGTCTAACAATACACAAAGTTTTATTGCGATTCCATACCTTCTTTTTGGTAGATGTCGGGGCGGCATAGCATGCCTGTCACAATCATTATTTGAGAACAAAATCTTATTTTTTAGGGTATTTCCGTAGTATTTTTTTTAAATTTTTTTAAGTGTTAAATCAATGACTATTGCACTCACATTTTAATAAATCTGATTCAAAATGGAGCAGCTGTTCAAACGCTATGCTTAAAAAACCCAATATTTAAAAAAATACCGTTTTGGTTTATAACGTCTCAGGGGAATTCCCCTGAATTTATCACCCAAAATTTTGGTTTCTTTATATCTAGACCACGTTGTCTAAAAATCACAAAGTTTCATTGTGATTTCATTAACCCTTCTGGTAGATGTTGGGGCGACATGCCTTGCCGGTCAAGCGTTTGAAGAAAAAAAGGAAAATCATTTTCGAAAAAGGAAAATCAGTTTCATTTTTCGACTTGACAGAGGCAATTGATAAATATCGAAATGAAGTTTGGTTACCCTAAAACCAATCTGTGTTTGCCTGCAGAAACAAACGGCATACTATGTGTATAAGAAAGGTCCTACAGTATATTTCATAGACCAATTAGGAAACAAGATGTGTTTGCAAGCAGTGGTGATTAAACAAGTGGTTGACACTCTCGAATTGTTAATTCAGGTTTTGAAGTCCATATGTCGTAGGTACTTTTGCACATAAACGTGAACATAAAAGTCAAACTGCAGAACACATAACTTATTCAATTTTTTTTCTTTTTATTTTGAATACCAAATATTTCTTTTTAAACCGCATAGCGCTTTAAATGAGTCGCACTAATTCAATGTTGACATCAATCACGCATTAATTCTGTTTTACATTGCAGTAAGGTGTTTCCAACTCATACGACTCTAACCTAATGGTTTGATTTCTGTCGAAGTCATTTAACCCAGCGGTTCCCAAACTGGGCGCCGCGGCGCCCTATGGAGCCGCGAGACTTTGCCAGAGGCGCCGCGAAAGCATGCGGAAGTTGCTGCATTTATTATATATTTTTCTCACTAAAAAATTACAGTACATGTGTTAGTTGGAGATGTATGAGCCTGGTGTGCAACCCCATAAAGTAATCGTTTTACTTGTTAAAAATCCATTGTTCGGTGTTAACTGCCACATTTGCTGGCTAACGTTGCATTGTTTTTTTGTCAAATAACTGTTTTGCATTGATTGACTGTTCCTCAATCGTCAATTCAGTGAATAGTTTTGAAGAATTGGAATGGTTATCAAAGTGCGTACTAGTCTGGATATACAATACTTGTAGTTTGAACATTTTGGCATTATGAGGGAGCCGCAAGGTTTAAAAAGTTTACAAAAGGCGCCGCCAACAAAAAAGTTTGGGAACCGCTGATTTAACCAATTATTTTCCATATCTCTCCAATGCAAACTGAAATTACACAAAGGGCTCTCAATCAAAATCCTGCCATAGAATGTCTTAGATTTTATTTATTATTTAACATCAAGCTAGGAGATTTTTAGCTGGAGATAAACAATTAACACCTTTATTTTAAAAAGTTTTTCTCCACTATTACCAAACTTTACAGCTAAACTAGAACACCGGCACTGCCTAGGTACAAACATTCGGGAAGCCCTACCATTGGTACTCGCCAAAATAATTAAACACCGTGATAGGAGAGGGCAGCATGTTATTTTCGACCGCACATGGATTGAAATTTCTTCTTTTTTAAAACTGTTTAAATCATCAATAAGCTTGACGCAACTGCATTGCTAGTCATATCATCTAAAGTAATGTTATTGTAATACAAACCACCCACAGCGGTTTTAAGCATACAGACGTGGACTTTTTAGTTTTACTTTACCAAAGGGATAATGAAATCTTGTACCCAAATTGAATCTTACAGCTAAACGCCGTACAAATGATAATTTCACCCAGTAAATCAGTCGATCGACCTGTATACCGCTGCACCATGCAGCTGCATTTTGTCGATCGTCATAGTCATTACTTGATCACGTGGGAAAACGCAGAGCTGAATAGTATCTATAGGATATTCATGTTTATCCCCGCGAATGGGAAAACCAAGGGGGTTAACACACGGGCGATCGTCAGATTACCTCGCGCCCATCGTCGGGTTACCGAAGCTATTTCAGTGTGTTGTATATGATAAAGACGTTTCTGCAATTTGGTAGAACCCATTAATCTGCTGGGTTCAGGAAATCTCCCTAAAGTGCCTTGCCCAAGAACACAACCGACTAGCTAGCGACCAATTTCGCACCTGCAATCTTTCGATTGAAAGGCGAGGCACTTAACCGCTAGACCAACCGGCCGGACAAATGGCGTCTTAGGTCTCCGATTGTTCAAGAACACGAGGACAGATCTATAGCGCTTGACAAGATGCTTTCTTTTTTAAGAATATGTGCCTCTGACACGAATATTCTTTTGTTAACTGCTCTTGGAAAAGACGATCGGTTTGGTAATGGGACCCATGCGTTTATGCTTGAAGAAACAAAACTATGGCAGTCCGGTTGAAACTTTCTGGAATGTTAGATAACTTGGCGTGCACATTTCTGAAGACTAGATATATTGTGTAATAACGGAAAACAAGATCGGTTTGTTACCTCAGGGACCATGCGTTTCTGCTTGCAGAAACTAACTAAATACTATATAAAGTACACCAAATGTAGTTATGAACCCTGCTTGTATAAACACATAGCATAAAAACACAAGAAATACAGTATAAGTTCGTTCTTAAATATTGGTTTATTAATTCTGAGTTCCCTGATAAATATATAATTTTAAGGTAACTAGATTCATTTTTACTGCATCTGTGCTCATACTTACTTACACATCAGATCTTTGTAATATCAATTAGAATGCGCTTTGTGGACATGAGTAACATTGCAAAGAGTTGTCCGTACTTTATAAAATATCTGCTTACCTTAAATTATTCATGGTAAACAACAATAACAAATGTAAACATCTACCAAGTTTTAAACCCCGATGTTGGGTTTATCCAACCTTTTAAGAAACTTGGGTTTTTGTAAATTGTGTAACCGCCGTAGGCGCCAAGCAAAGCCAACACTCCAAGGGAAAACTTCATTTCTCTCATCATTCTAATCATGATAGGATGGCTCTCCATGTAATCCCTTATAATGGAAGCACGCGCATTTGCGTGAGGAAACGGTTTATCAGGAATCTCTTCGCCAAGAAACTCGCACAGTGGAGCCCATCCGTCCTTAAAATTGTACACAAGCAGCTTGTCCTTTGGTGCATTCTTTTGTAAATGTGGTCAATGTAAAAGTTGTATAAGCGCAAACTTAATGTATGTTTGGACACTTACAAGAAGAATGTCTGCGTTGTGGGTTCTATATAAACGTTTCAACACCAGCTCGCTTCTGTCATATTTGGACCAAGGCCACCGTCGGCGTGAAGATAATTCTACTTGCACTATAAAGAGATTTTGTAAAACACCACGGTTTTTTTAGCATAAAAAAACTATGCTTTGGCCACATTTAATAATCCCATGTCGGATTAAACTGCATACCACATATAAATGCAGGCTACATACTGGTAGACTCTGTGAAGCAAAAATATTGCCATCCAGAATACGACAAAACTTGCATCAGTATATACAAAGGATCAGAATCAATCGACGTCAATTGAGTTAGGAGGCTTCGGTACCAAGAATCCTCGTCTCGAATGGAAACCACAATCTGTACACAGTGCAATTATAAATCGTGTCCTATTTAAAGACTTGTCGTAAATGCTGAACTTACTTTGGCATCTGGGTAAGCCTTTAAGATTTCATCCCAAAACAGATAACAGGGACTATCGACGACTGCATCAACGCCTTTGTACATTCTTCTAAAGTCCTTAGCTGTTCCTCCATATTTTATTAGTTTGCGCCATTCTTTTCCCAGGTACCAAGAGTTTTCCAGCCAGTCGTATGTATTGTATCCGAACTCTTGGAACACTGCTGCCATGGTTTTAGTACCAGTTTTGGCATAACCGGCATAAATGACCTTCATTCTTTCTTTTTGTTGCTATAGATGCTCGATTAAGTCAAGTAGAAACGTGTAGACGAGCTAGGTTTTTATTCACCGTCATCAGTTTTGATTCGCCAAAGTTAGCTAATGCTGCATTAATGATTAACTCTGAAGAATTGACTTTTGAAGCGTTTCATTTTGCGGGTTGCCGGAGGCTATTAAAAGTCGTTAACGAGTGCGGAGAATTAACATCGAAAAGAAGTTTGGATACCCACAAACCTATCCGTTTTTGCCAGCAGAAACAAGCGGCATACTAGGTGTATGAAATAATGGACCCTGCTTGCGCAAACGTAGAAAACAAAATGTTTTTGCAAACAGTGGTGATTAAGCAAGTGGTTGACACTCTCGTGTTGTAAATTCAGGTTTTGAAGTCCATATGGCGAAGTTACCTTTGCACATGAACGTAAACATAAACCCAAAGTGCAGCATCCATAACTCATTCAAATTTGGGCAATAAGCTCCAGAAAATCAAATGTTAAAAAGTTTAAGTATGCCTAAAAAACGTTAATGGTAATACCTTTATGTTACCACGAAAAATCACTTAAAGTAAAAATAAAGTAAATAAAGTCGTTGGCAACAGACCTTGTTTTTTTATATGTTTTAATACCGATTCGTTTCACTGACCCATCACTTACTTAATCACCACTGTTTGCAAAAACATCCTGTTTTCTACGTTGGCGCAAGCAGGGTCCCATAGAATATTTTATACACCGAGTACGCCGTTTGTTTCTGCTGGGAAATTTTAATGGCTTCAGTAAACTTTCAAAACGAAACGCTTTAAAAGTCAATATCATTGCGGTTAATCATTAATGTAGTATTTGCGAACTTTGGCGAATAAACCTGCTCATTGTGCATATAAACGTAGCTAGCCTATACGCCTCTTCTTGACTTCTATAGCAACAAAACGAGCATCTATAGCAACAAAAGGAAAGAATGAAGGTAATTTATGCCGGTTATGCCAAAACTGGTACTAAACTATGACAGCAGTGTTTCAAGAGTTTGGGTACACTACATACGATTGGCTCGAAAACTCTTGGTACCTGGGAAAGGAATGGCGCAAACTAATAAAATATGGAGGAACAGCTGAGGATTTTAAGAGAATGTACAAAGGCGTTAATGCAGTCGTCGACAGTCCATGTTATCTGTTTTGGGAGGAAATCTTAAAGGCTTACCCAGACGCCAAAGTAAGATCAGTATTTACGACACGTCTTTAAATAGGACACGATTTATAATTGCACTGTGTACAGATTGTGGTTTCTATTCGAGACGAGGATTCTTGGTACCGAAGCGCCATAACTCAAATGACGTCTGTTGACTCTGATCCCTTGTATATACTGATGCAAGTTTTGTCGTATTCTGGATGGCAATATTTTCGCTTCACAGAGTCTGCCAGTATGTAGCATTCATTTCTATGTGATATTTAGTTTAAACCGATACGGGATTATTTAAAGTTGACATATTATAGGGTTCGAAAACTAGTAACGAAAACTACTTTTTTATACAAAACCTTTTTATAGTGCAAGTTGTTCTATCTTCCCGCCGACGTTGGCCTTGGTCCAAATTTGACAGAAACGAGCTGGTGTTGAAGCGTTTATATAAAACCCACAACGCAAACATTCTTCTTGTAAGTGTGCAAATACGAGTTCACTTTACGCTATAACACTACAACATTGACCACATTTACAATAGAATGCACCAAAGGACAAGCTGCTTGTGTACAATTTTAGGGACGAATGGGCTCCACTGTGCGAATTTCTTGGCGAGGAGATTACTGATAAACCGTTTCCTCACGCAAATGTGGGTGCTTCCATTATAAGGGATTACATGGAAAGCCATCCTATCATGATTAGAATGATGAGAGATATGATGTTTTCCATTGGAGTTTTGACTTTGCTTGGCGCCTACACCGGGTATAAAATTTACGAAAACCCAAGTTTCCTGAAAGGTTGCATAAACTCGGCAACATCGTGGTTAAAAATTTGGTAGATTTTTACATTATTGTTGTTGTGGTTTACTATTAATATTTTAAGGTGTCCTTGTGTCCCCAAAGTCCATTTTAATTGATATTTTAAAAGATCTAAAGAGTAAGTACGGGCACAGAGGCAGTAAAGATGCATCTACTTAATTTAAAATGAAATATTTAACACAGAACTTGAAATTAAGAAACCATTTTTAAAGAACGAACTTAAATTGAATTTCATTTAGAAACTACAGAGACCACGTCCTAAACCACCTCGATTTGTAAAATTCAATTTGTATGCTATGTGCTTATGCAAGCAGCGTCCCTAACCACATTTGGTGTATTATTTTAATTGTATTTAGTTTGTTTGTGCAAGCAGAAACGCATGGGTCCCATTACTAAACCAATCTTCCTTTTTAAGTGCAGTTAACAAAAGAATATTCGTGTCAGAACCACATATATTTTTTTAAATTCAAGTATCTTATCAAGCGCTATAGCGAAAAGAAGCTAAATTCCTAAAACAGCATGATTTAGTTTTTCACGGCTTCAAAGAATTCGCCTTGGTTTAGTTCATACATTTCTAGGCCTATCCTCGAGGAAACTACTGGTGCAAAATTTGATCATAAAAGTTAGGTGTTAAGGCTTATGCGCCCTTTTGGTGTTGCCGTTCACCCCGGCGACTATGCCCATAAGGTAACGTCTTTGTTCGTGGATTAAATCCACGTACTTCTTTAGTGTACAGATCGTGAGTCCATTGATCTGGCGTTTGCCCACGTGATCAAGTAAAGTCGATGACGATCGACAAAATAAAGCTGCATGGTGCAGCGGAATACACGTCGATCGAATGCATTACTGGGTGAAATTAACATTTGAACAGCGTTTAGCTGTGAACCTTAATTTGTGTACAAGAATTCAATTTCCCTTTGGTGAAGTAAAACTAAAAAGTCCAAGTCTGTGTGCTTAAAGCCGCTGTGCGTGGTTTGTATCAGAATTCAGTATGTGCTGCTGGGCAGCGCGCCGGTTTTCTCGTTTAACTGTGAAGTTTTGTAATAGTGGAGCTGTTACTTTCGCGGGTTGATTAACGGGTTGCTATAATTTGAAAATGACACGTATCGTTAAATAAACATGCAGTTTATGTCCTCTAGTTGTACGTGGCGATCATGGTTGATACGGAACGGTGATTGATACGGTTACGGAACGGTGGTTGAGATTAATAGGGAGCGGAAGGTTAATACGGGTTTTTGCATAATTAAAATAAAGGAACCATTTAAGGATAGCATGCACAGCTTGATGACGCGACAGCCATCGAACTTCACTCAAAGGCCTGAACGACAATATCGTTTCATCAAGAATTGCTGCTAGGTCCTCCATTTTACTTTTCTTCACAGTGGATCGAGAGAAAGTAGTCTATACAGTTTTTATAAAGGTTTCTAAATCTCGCATAAACGGCACATCTTTCGAGGCGTTATCAATACCTAAGTCCTCTCTTGTGCCACGCAGTGTTGTTCTGTTAGGTGTGGTATTTGTCGTTTTAACAAAGCTGCAACTCCGTTTCGTTTAGCTAGCATTACGGAGGCACTATCTGAAGTTAGCATAACCATTCTCTGCAAGTCTAGCCCATGTGTGGAATAAAATTTAGTAATTGCCTCAACAATATCGTGAGCAGTGCATCCTGTCAGCTGAATAATTCCACCAAACACAGTTAGATAGGTTGCGTCGTTTTCATTCCGATATTTAATATAAAGAACAGCATTTTGTGCACTGATATATCAGTGCTCTCATCGACTATGAGCGTGTGAAAAACTGACTTTTCAATATTTTTCATTGTCTCACCCTGCACTACTTCATTTATTGAATCTACAAATTCAAACGCATAATTTTTGCTGCGCCAGCTCTGTGGCATGCTAACATACTTTGCCATGTGGTCGTGAATTTTTTGAACCAACAGCATTGATGCATTTATACTGATGGCGAGCAAAATATTGTCAATGAGGATTTTAATGCGTTCCGGGTCAGATTTTCTTTTAAGCGACAATTCATTTCTTATCTCCCGATCTTGTACACTCTAACATAATAAAGTGCCGATTTCTTTACCTTTCTGACGTCTTTGTATAATTTTAACAGCGTTCAGATGACTTTCATGTTTAACATGGCGTTTAAGGTAGTCCAATTTCCAGTCTCCCCATATTTCGCCTTCTGAAAACGTCCAACTAAACCTCATCTGACAATAACAGACAACTAATTACTCAACTGTAGAAATACTACTATAGTCAATAAGTGAATTACAAAACATTCGCGAATGTCTAACATACGCTTTTATGACGTAATAGACGATAATCAATACGGATATTATGAAACGTTAAAATGGGCAAATTTTGGCACAGTGTGCATTTTTTTTATTAAGTTTTTTTAACCCATTTACAAACAAATTATTTTGTGCTCGATTTGGATTAATCTGTGCGCGAACAAACTGAAAGACGTGCGCAATTGCGCACGCGCGCAGCTTAGAGAGAACATTGCATATCAGTAATTTACGGCTATACATATAAAATAATAAACATTACACACTCACCAAACTTTGGCTCTAAACGGGACGGAAAATACGATATCGGATAAAAATGGTATTCTGCAGTCTGTACGTTAACTGATTCGAAAAGAAAGAAAGTTCTAACATGCGGTCTAGTCTAGTACAGGCATTTGCCAAATAAACTGCCATTGTTACGTATTTTGGTTATGACGCAATTTATGATTTACCATAGACATCAATAAAACATATACGCAAATGAATAAATAATGGGTCGAGATATCCTACAGAAGCAGTGCTTCGTGAAACAAAGGTGTTGATTATGCATCTTCTAGCTGTTTTGTTGGGGAAAAGTTCCCAATGTATGGAGGGGTACCAGCTCAAAAATTTTAAGCTAAAGTAATGAGGGTTTTGGTTAGGTTGCAGATCCAAACTTCAATTCTAAATAGGAAAAAAATTAAGACTTTCTGTTGCAGGATTTTAAGTGAGACAGGGAGAATAACTGGTCTTCGACAGCAATCCTGTAACATCTGAAAATCAAAATATGGTTTCGATTTAATGTTTTTAAAATGTCTATGTTAACTACTGTGAGGTCATTTTTCGTAATAATGAATATTTATAATTCCGTGAACCTCGTGGTTTTCTTTTCTTTATTGTACTGGCGCTTGTAATGACACCATGTATATTTGCATACTGAATCTATATATACCTACGGGAAAACAGTTGGTAAGCGAATTGTTTATTAATAATTGTTATAGGTGTATATTTATGTAATAATATTGCAATGGAAAATCGATCAACGCATAACGTCCAGGCAATAAAGAAACCACCCATCAACCATAGTGAGATTTGGAGTGTGCGAGTCAACGCGTTTAAACTGTTCACCATGTTAAGGACCCGGGTGTAAGTAGGTCGCACCAAAAGAAGGTGGTACACGACTAATAGGTTACGGCCGTATGAGTTGGCAATAGCTTACAACCATGTAAAACATAATTAATAAGTGATTTATTTCAACATTTAATAATAATTATTTTAAATAACCGGTTTATGTATTTGCTCGCATTTTAAATATCTTGTGGGTTAGGGCGACGCAGTTGAAACGTAATGTGCAGTTTAAAAAAAGAGAATCGGTCTCCAAAAAAGAAAAAAAATTGCCTTCAACGGTCGGACGTCGATACCAAACAGCTTCTACTTCGATATGTATATTTGTTCAGATGTTTTATATAATGGTAATATGTACTTTATTTACTTGTGTATTTTTAGTTTAAGTGTTTTTCCCTGGTAACATGAAGGTATTACTAATTAACGTTTTTTAAGCATACTTAACTTTTTTGGCATTTGAAATTCTGGAGATTTTGGCCAAATTTAAATTAGATATGTGTGTTGCACTTCGGCTTTTATGTTTACGTTTATGTGCAAAAGTAGCTTCGTCATATAAACTTCAAAACCCATATTTACAACTCGAGAGTGTCAACCACTTGCTTTATCACCACTGTCTTTTTTTCACATTTGTGTATAAGCAGACTCCCACAGTATATTTCATACACCGAGCATGCCGTTCGTTTTAGCAGGCAAAAACGGATTGGTTTGTGGGTAACCTAACTTCGTTTCGATGCTTATCTCCACCCTTCTTGAAACGCTTCAAAAGTAAATATCATTGCGGTTAACCATTAACGTAGAATTGCTAACTTGTCGAATAAAACAGATGATTTCTGCATGAACAGATGACTACAAAAAAAACCTAGCTCGCTTACACGTCTCTTCTTGACTTAATCGAGCATCTATAGCAACAAAAGAAAAGAATGAAGGTCATTTATGCCGGTTATGCCAAAACTGGTACTAAAACCATGACAGCAGTATTCCAAGAGTTTGGATACAATACATACGACTGGCTGGAAAATTCTTGGTACCTGGGAAAGGAATGGCGTAAACTAATAAAATATGGAGGAACAGCTGAGGACTTTAGGAGAATGTACAAAGGCGTTGATGCAGTCCTCGATAGTCCCTGTTTTCTGTTTTGGGAGGAAATCTTAAAGGCTTACCCAGATGCCAAAGTAAGATCAGCATTTACGACATGTTTTCAAATAGGACACGATTTATAATTGCACTGCGTACAGATTGTGATTTCTATTCGAGACGAGGATTCTTGGTACCGAAGCGCCCTAACTCAAATGACGTCGATTGATTCTGATCCTTTGTATATACTGATGCAAGTTTTGTCGTATTCCGGATGGCAATATTTTCGATTCGCAGAGTCTGCCAGTATGTATCCTGCGTGTGGTATTCAGTTTAGTTCGATACGGGACTAATTAGCGTGTTTCCCTGCTTTTTTGTAGTGCAAGTAGTTACATCTTCACGCCGACGGTGGCCTTGGTCCAAAATTGACAGAAACGAGCTGGTAATGAAACGTTTATATAGAACCCACAACGCAAACATCCTTTTTGTAAGTGTGCAAACATGCATTACGTTTGCGCTTATAACACAATAACATTGCCCACATTTACAACAGAATGCACCAAAGGACAAGCTGCTTGTGTACAACTTTAAAGACGGATGGGCTCCACTGTGCGAAATTCTTGGCGAAGAGATTCCTGATAAACCGTTTCCTCACGCAAATGCGCGTGCTTCCATTATAAAGGATTACATGGAAAGCCATCCTATCATGATTAGAATGATGAGAGAAATGAAGTTTTCCCTTGGAGTGTTGGCTTTGCTTGGCGCCTACGGCGGGTATACAATTTACAAAAACCCAAGTTTCTTAAAAGGTTGGATGAACTTTGCAAAATCATGGTTAAAAACTTGGTAGATGTTTACATTAATGTTGTTGTGGTTTATCATGAATAATTTAAGGTAAGCAGATGTCAGCGATATTTTATGAAGTACGAACCGTTCTTGGCAATTGTCCTCGTGTCCACAAAGTCAATTCTAATTGATATTACAAAGATCTGATGTGTAAGTAAGTATGAGTACACACGCAATAAAAATGAATCTTGTTACCCTAAAATTCAATTTTTATCAGAGAACTTAGAATTAACAAACATTTATTAAAGAACGAACTTATACTGAATTTCTTGTGTTTAACCATCTATATTTTTAAAATGCAGTTTATTTTATGTGTTTATGCAAGCAGGGTCCCTAACCACATTTGCATTTTATGTAGTGTTTAGTTTGTTTCTGCAAGCAGAAGCGTATGGGTCAATGAGGTAACAAACCGATCTTCTTATCCATGTTCATTACACAATATGTGTAGTTGTCAGATATGTGCACGTCAGGTCCAAGTTATATAACATTCCAGAAAGTTTCAACCGGACTGCCATAGTTTTGTTTCTGCAAGCATAAACGCATGGTTCCCATTACCATTTTTTTAAATTAAGGCATATGGTTAAGCGCTATAGTGTAAAGAAGCTAAATTTCGTAAACAGCTTGATAAAGTTTTGAACAGCCTGATGATAAATGCTAAATTCCGTAAACAGCCTGATAAAGTTTTTCACGACTTCGGGGAATTCCCCCGTGCTTTATTACATACATTTCTAGGCCTAACCTGGAGGAATCTACCAGTTCAAAGATTTTTCAAAAACCTTTGGTGGTGAGGCTTGACCGCTTTTTTTTTGCTGGGCGTTTTGATGTTGCCGTTCACCCCGGCGATAATGGCCTAAAGTTAATGTCTTGTTTGTGGACTAAATCCACCTACGTCTTCAGTGGACATATCGTGAGTCCATTGATCTGGCGTTTGCCCACGTAATCAAGTAATGACGATCGACAAATTGGAGCTGCATGGTGCAGTGGAATACAGGTCGATCGACTGCATTACTGGGTAAAATTCTCATTTGAACGTTTAGCTGTATGAATCAATTTGTGTGCAAGAATTTATTATCCCTTTGGTGAAATAAAACTTCAAATCCAAAGTCTATGTGCTTGAAACCGCTGTGCGTGGTTTGCATGAGAATAACACTAAGCTACTTCAGTATGTGCTGGGCAGAGCGCTGCTGTGCTCGTTTAATTTAACTGTGAAGTTTTGTAATAGTGGAGCAGTGATTTATGAAATTAAGGTGTTAATTGTACATCTTCTGGCTGTATTGTTGGGAAAAAGTTGCCTATGTACGAAGGGGTATGGGCTCAAAAATTGTAAGTAAAAGTTAGAAGGGTTTTGAATTTAGGGTGCATATCCAGGCTTTAATTATAAATAGTAAAAAAATCAAAGCATGATTTTGAGTAACAGCGCTTTTTGTAATGTTAGTTTGAATTGGAGAAATCAGGAGAAAATTTGGTTGAACGGCTTCGGCAGCGATGCGACCAGTAGGTTACGGCCGTGTGAGTTGGCAATAGCTTACGGCCATGTAAAACAAAATTAGTGCACGGCGCATTTAAAGCGCTGTGCAGTTCAAAAAGAGAGAATCGGTCTCCAAATAAAGAAAAAATATTTACCGTAAACGGTCTGACGTCGCGCTTCTACCTTGGATATGTATATAATGGTAATATGTACTTTATTCGGTTGTGTATCTTTACTTTAAGTGTTTTTTCGTGGTAACATAAAGGTATTACTATTAACGTGTTTTAATCATACATAACTGTTTTGGCATTTGATTTTCTGGAGATTAATGCCCAAATTTAAATTAATTACTTATGTTGCACTTCGGCTTTTATGTTCACGTTCATGTGTGAATGTGTCTTCGACATAATGACTTTAAAACCTAATTTTACAACTTTAGAGTGTTAAACGTTTGTTTATTCACCACTGTTTGCAAAATCGTTTTGGTTTCTATGTTTGCGTATGGGCAGGGTCACACAGTATATTTTATACACCGAGTATGGCGTTTGTATCTGCAGGCAAAACGGATTGGTTTTTGGCTAACCAAACTTCTTTTCGATGTTTATTCTCCGCACTCGTTAACAACTTTTAATGGCCTCCGGCAACCCGCAAAATGAAACGCTTCAAAAGTCAATTCTTCAGGGTGAATCATTAATGTAGCATTTCCCAACTTTGGCGAATCAAGACTGACGACTGTGAACAAAACGTAGCTAGCCTATACGTCTCCCATTGACCTAATTCAGCATCTATTGCAACAAAAGGAAAGAATGAAAGTCATTTATGCCGGTTATGCCAAAACTGGAACTAAAACCATGGCAGCAGTGTTCCAAGAGTTTGGGTACAATACATACGATTGGATGGAAAACTCGTGGTACCTGGGAAAGGAATGGCGCAAACTAATAAAATATGGAGGAACAGCTGAGGACTTTAAGAGGATGTACAAAGGTGTTGATGCAGTTGTCGATAGTCCTTGTTATCTGTTTTGGGAGGAAATCTTAAAGGCTTACCCAGATGCCAAAGTAAGATTAGCATTTACGACATGTATTCAAGTAGGACACGATTTATAATTGCACTGTGTGCAGATTGTGATTTCTATTCGAGACGAGGATTCTTGGTACCGAAGCGCCCTAACTCAACTGACGTCTGTTGATTCTAATCCTTTGTATATTCTGATGCAAGTTTTGTCGTATTCTGGATGGCAATATTTTCGCTTCACGGAGTCTGCCAGTATGTAGTATTCAGTTCTATGAGATATTCAGTTTAGGCCGATAGAGGATTATTTAAAGTTGACATAGCATAAGGGTCGAAAACTTCTTTTTTATACAAAACCTTTTTACAGTGCAAGTTGTTCTATCTTCACGCCGACGGTGGCCTTGGTCCAAATTTGACAGAAACGAGCTGGTGTTGAAACGTTTATATAAAACCCACAACGCAAACATCCTTCTTGTAAGTGTGCACCATAAATTAAGTTTGCGCTCATAACACTATACAACATTGACCACATTTAGCACAGAATGCACCAAAGGACAAGCTTCTTGTGTACAACTTCAAAGACGGATGGGCTCCACTGTGCGAATTTCTTGGCGAGGAGATTCCTGATAAACCGTTTCCTCACGCAAATGCGCGTGCTTCCATTATAAGGGATTACATGGAAAGCCATCCTATCATGATTAGAATGATGAGAGAGATGATGTTTTCCCTTGGAGTGTTGGCTTTGCTTGGCGCCTACGGCGGGTACACAATTTACAAAAACCCAAGTTTCTATGAACTTGGCAACATCGTGGTTATAAACTTGGTAGATTTTTACATTAATGTTGTTGTGGTTTACCATTAATGATATATTAAGGTAAGCAGACGTCAGTGACATTTTATAAAATACGAACCATTTTTGAAATTGTCATCGTGTCCACAAAGTCTACTCTAATAAATATTGCAAAAGATCTGAAGAGTAAGTTTGACCACAGAGGCAGTAAAGATGCATCTACTCGCCGTAAAATGAAAAATATTTAACACAGGAGAATTAATAAAGCATTGTTAAAAATGAACTTCTACTGGATTTCATTTCGAAAATAGGGAGTGCCAACCTTGTTTTTAACCACCTCTATTTGTAAAATACATTTTGCATGTGTATATACGAACAGGGTCCCTGACCACATTTGGTGTATTTTATACAATATTTAGTTGGTTTCTGCATGGGTCAACCAATATTACCAAACAAGTTTTATCCCGATTTGTCGTTTTCTTTAATATAACTTCAAAACAGTTTTGTACATATTACGTAAATTGTAAATTTTTTAAATGCTACGGGTACCTGGTTATAGCTAATTATTTTTGGTATATCATAAACAAAGTGGTGATATGTTTCTTTTCGCAAAAACTTATTGGTTCCCAGTCGGGCCCGTTGGTCTAACTCTAACGGTTAAGTGCGTCGCCTTTCAATCGAAAGGTTGCAGGTGCGAAACTGGTCGCTGGCTAGTCGGTTGTGTCCTTGGGCAAGGCACTTAACGGACATTGCCTGAACCCAGCGGATTAATGGGTTCCACCATATTAAAGGAACTTGTCTATCATATACAACACACTGCAATAGCTCCGGTAACCCGATAATAATGGGCGCGGGGTGATCTGACGATTACCCGTGTGTTAACCCCTTTTTTTCCCATTCACGGGATAAACATAATTATCCTATCGTATCTTAGTCAACCAACTTACTGTGCTTCTACTGTTTGTAATATCCGCTGACTGGGACGCATACATGGTTTCGCGATCGTCAAAATCGCAATTGTTACGTAACCATCTAGCGTTCACCATCCCATCGACTGCCTCCCATTTCACATCGTTGATCTGGATCTCACCCAAAGGGGGGCGGTTCTGTGGGTGATCAACCGGCGTGCGATAAACTGGTTGGAACACTGAGGAATTAGCATTCAGGTTCGATGGTTTGTCACTCTCGCTGCTCAGATCGGTCGCTGGTATCTCGGAAATGAACTTTTGCCTGCAACACAACGATAAATTACTGTGTTTATGTATTATCTTTTGATATTACAAAAGAGGGTTATCACACGGGCAATCATCAGATTATCTAATGTCGGTTTCACGGAGCTCTGTATTGATATAATTCAGACATTCGATTTTCATGGGTTTAAATCTTTAAATTTACTGGATTGAGGTGATTTTCTTGTGAAAGGAATTGGTTGAGGTGATTTCGTTCATTTTCTAATTAGACGCTTAAAAGAACACAGTAAATACTTATTTCCTTGTAAAATGACACGGCCGATTTAGACAACGGTTGGTTTTGTGTGTCCTTGCAATTTGCATAATGAGGATAACAGCGCAAATTAAATATTAAAATATTTATTTTACCATGAGTTACTTCTTTCTACTGGTTTCGTCAAATCCAACAAATCCTCATTGGCGTGACGTGGTGCCGATGTGACGTCATTTGCAACAACTATCGTGCTACCGCTTGGCGACGCTCGGGAGCTACCACTTAACTTCATAGTTTTCAACGAACCACGTGATCTTCTTTTACATCTACCCCTTGATCTCGCATGATAGAAATCTTTCTGGGTGTCCTTTAAGTAGGAAATTAATTAAGAAATCGATTTATCCTTGCTATAAAAGTATTACTAGCCACCTCTTAGGTAAGCTTACATATGATTGCTCTTGTTAAATTTATTCAATGCGTTACTTCTTTTAGACCACATAGCGCTTCAAATTCGTCGCACTAAGCATAGCGAATCAAAATGCGTACTAATTCAATGTTGACATCAATCACGCATTAATTCTGTTTTATATTGCAGTAAGGTGCAGTAAAGACTCTAACGTATTGGTCGGATTTCTGTTGTCGTTCAACCAATTATTTTCCCTATCTCTCCAATGCAAACTGTCATTACATAAAGGGCTCTCACGCAAAATCCTGCCATAGAATGTCTTAAATTTTATTTAATATTTAAAAATTAAGCAAGGAAACTAGGACGTTTTTAAGCTGGAGATACACAATTAAGACCTTTATATCAAAACGAACTTCTCCACTATTACTAAACTTTATGACGATTGTGTGATCTGACGATTGTCCGTGTGTTAACCCCCTTGGTTTTCCCATTCACGGGGATAAAAATGAATATCCTATCCTTTACAGCGGCTCTGTCTAGGTACAAACATACTGGAATCACTACCATTGGTACTCGCCAAAAAAATTAAATACCGTGATAAGAGAGGGCCACGTGTTATTTCCGACCGCACATAGATCGAAATTTCTTTGCAAAAGTATTTTTCTCAAGGGTAGCCTAGAAATGTATGTACTAAAGCAAGGGGGAATTCCCCGAAGCCGTAAAAAACTAAATCAAGCTGTTTAAGCAATTTATTTTTTTTTACTTTAGCCGTTGACAAGATGCTTTAATTAAAAAAATATGTGGTTTTACCACTAATACAGGGTGACCCCAAAAAAACGGGCCCCGTGTACACTTCAGATGATATCTTTTTTATTTATTTACCAATTTCCCTTATTTTACAACACATGTCAGAATTATTAAATGTGAGTATAGCAAGACCCCAGTGGGAGCTGAAACAAAGAATATACTGTGTTAAATTTTATTACAAGACAGGTTCGTTTAAGAAAACCCAGGACAGTTTCATGCGTCAGTTCGAATATAAAAAGGCTCCATCCAAAAGCAGAATTCAGAACTGGGTGGACTATTTTGAGAAATACGGCACTGTGGAGAACCTCAATGCTGCCAGTGAGAACCATCCAACCAACTCAGGACGTCCCAAGAAGCGAACAGCCGAGCTTATCGAAAATGTAAGAGAGTCTCTCCAACAGAATCCAAAACGATCTGTGCGTAAGCGCAGTCAATCCCTAGGTATGTCCCGTGAGATTTGCAGGAGAGTGCTGGTGAATGATATCAGGGCTTACCCATACAGAATACAGACCCTACAGACCCTTACAGTCTCAGACAAGAGGCAGAGAAAGGCTATGGCAGTTAAGATGCTCGACAAGATCGAGGAGACACCAAGTTTCCTTAACCTCCTTTGGACCTCAGATGAAGCCCACTTTCATCTTGACGGAAAGGCAAACTCCAAGACAAATGTCTTCTGGGGATCGTCCAGACCCAATGAAGTAGCCACCAAGCCCCTGCACTCTCCTAAGTGCACGGTGTGGGCTGCGATCTCGGCCAGAGGCATTATCGGACCAATCTTCATCGAAGAATCTGGCGCAGCAGTGACAGTCACCAAGGAGCGTTATGTGAACGTCCTCAAAACCTTCAAAAGTGAGCTTCAAACACTTTACCCGTCGCTCATGAGAAAGTTCTGGTTCCAGCAAGACGGGACAAGTTCTCACACCTCAAACCTGTCCCGAGATTGGCTGAAAGAGAACTTCGCAGGCCGGGTGATCAGTCTCAAGACTAATTTTGAGTGGGCACCCTAGGCTATAGCCCGGACCTAAGCCCCCCAGATTTTTTCTTTGGGCTATCTTAAGGACAGAGTGTACGCAGAGAAATCCAGAACTATCACAGAACTCAAGGAAGCCATCAGGGAGGAGATGAGAGCCATTACAAAGTCAGTTTGTAAAAACGTTATGGACAACTTTGTGCTGCGCCTCAAGAAAGGCACGGAGCTAAATGGTGGACATCTAGAACACATGCTGTAGAACGAAGAAAAAACGGCCAACGACTCTGGTGTTTTGAGGTGATGTTTTAAATATATTAAACTAGTTATGACCAAAGTTTTATGTCATTCGCACAAAACACTAAGAAATGGGGCCTAATTAGATTTGGGGCCCGTTTTTTTTAGGTCACCCTGTATTCTTTCGTTAAGTGCACTTGAAAAAAAACATTGGTTTGGTAAGGGACCCATGCGTTTATGCTTTCAGAAACAAAACTATGGCATTCCGGTTGAAACTTTCTGGAAAGTGAGATAACTTGGACCTAATGTGCACATATTTGACAACAACGTGTATTGTTTAATAGCAATGAATAACAATATCGGTATGCAACCTCAAGGACCCAAACAAACTAAATGGTATATAAAATACACCAAATGTGGTTAGGGACACGGCTTGCACAAACACATAGCATACAAATTGTATTTAAAAGGTGGTTAAACAAGTGGTTGACATTCTTTAGTTACTAAATGAAATCGAGTATAAGTTTGTTCTTTAATAATGGTTCATTAATTCCTAATACTCAGTTAAACATAGTATTTTAAGGTAACTAGATTTTATATCTTTTAGAATATCAGTTCGTTAACATATTATTTTAAAAAAACTTACACATCAGACCTTTTGTAATATCAGTTAGAATGGACTTTGTGCACACAAGGACAATTGCCAAGAATGGTCCGTACTTAAGAAATTGTCGCTGACGTCTGTTTACGTTAAATTAATAAAACACAGCGACATTAAGTTAAACATCTACCAAGTTTTTAACCACGATGTTGCCGAGTTCATTCAACCTTTTAAGAAACTTAGGTTTTTGTAAATTGTGTACCCGCCGTAGGCGCCAAGCAAAGTCGAAATTCCAAGGGAAAACATCATCTCTCTCATCATTCTAATCATGATAGGATGGCTTTCCATGTAATCCCTTATAATGGAAGCACGCGCATTTGCGTGAGGAAACGGTTTATTAGGAATCTCTTCGCCAAGAAATTCGCACAGTGGAGCCCATCCGTCTTTGAAGTTGTACACAAGCAGCTTGTCCTTTGGTGCATTCTGTTGTAAATGTGGTCAATGTTGTATAGGGTTATGAGCGCAAACTTCATGTTTGCACACTTACAAGAAGGATGTTTGCGTTGTGGGTTTTATACAAACGTTTCATTACCAGTTCGCTTTTGTCATATTTGGACCAAGGCCACCGTCGGCGTGAAGATATATCTACTTGCACTACAAAGAGATTCTGTATAAAAAACTATGCAATGGTAACATTAATTAGTCCCTTATCGGTTTAAACTGAATATCGCATAGGAATGCAGGCTACATACTGATAGACTCTGTGAATCGAAAATATTGCCATCCAGAATACGACAAAACTTGCATTAGAATATACAAAGGATCAGAATCAATGGATGTCAATTGAGTTAGGTTGCTTCGGTACCAAGAATCCTCATCTCGAATAGAAACCACAATCTGTAAACAGTGCAATTATAAATCCTATTGTCCTATTTGAAGACTTGTGGTAAATACTTTTCTTACTTTGGCATCTGGGTAAGCTTTTAAGATTTCCTCCCAAAACAGATAACACGGACTATCGAGGACTGCATCAACGCCTATGTACATTCTCTTAAAGTCCTCAGCTGTTCCTCCATATTTTATTAGCTTGCGCCATTCTTTTCCCAGGTACCAAAAGTTTTCCAGCCAGTCGTATGTATTGTATCCAAACTCTTGGAACACTGCTGCCATGGTTTTAGTACCAGTTTTGGCATAACCGGCATAAATGACCTTCATTCTTTTCTTTTGTTGCTATAGATGCTCATTTAAGTCAAGAAGAGACGTGTAGGCGAGCTACGTTTATATGCACAATAACCAGTTCACAATCATCTGTTTTATTGGCCAAAGTTAGCAAATGCTACATTAATGATTAACCGCAATGATATTCACTTTTGAAGCGTTTCGTTTTCCGATTTGGCGGAGGCCATTAAAAGTTGTTAACTAGTGCGGAGAATGAACATCAAAAATAAGTTTGGTTACCCACAAACCTATACGTTTTTGCCAGCAGAAACAAGCGGCAAACTTGGTGTATAAAATTATAGACCCTGCTTGCGCAAACGTAGAAACCAAGATGTTTGTGCAAACTGTGGTGATTAAGCAAGTGGTTGACACTCTCGAGTTGTTAATTCAGGATTTGCCAACCACGTGTTTAACCACTACTATTTGTAAAACACATTTTGTATGCCATAACCACAACTTGTATTTTATACACTGAGTATGTAGTTTGTTTCTGCAAACATAAACGCATGGGTCCCAGAGTTATCAAACCAAACTTTTTTTACTGTGTTATTAAAAAAATGAATAATCGTGTTATATTTGAGAACATTTCATTACATATATTTTAAATTAAAACTTCTTTTTAAGCGTTGTAGTGAAATGAAGCGAAATTTAAAAATAAACTTACCGATTTATTTTTTCATGTCTTCAGGGAATTCCCTAAGAAATTATTACTACATAAGTTTCTATGTGGGTTATGTTATCTAACAATTTTTAAAGTTTTAATGAGATTTGACGACTCCGTGTTGGAGATGTGCGGTGTGGCATGTATGTCACCATCATGATTCAGGAACATATTTACGTTATTAAGGGAATGCCCCTAAGTATATGTTTTCATTATTTTTAATCGGCACAGAGTGGCTAACGATCGAATATTTTAATAAATTTGATAAAAGATAGAGCATCCGTTAAAGCGGTATGCCCAAAAAAGCTAACATTTTAGAAAAAAAATACCGTTTTGGTTTTTAACGTTCCAGGGAAATTCCCTAAGATTTATTACCCAAAATTTTGGTTTGTGCAATCTAGACAATGCTGTTTAACAAATCTCCAAGTTTCATTACGATTCCATTACAACTTTTGATAGATTTGGGGCGACATGCCATGCCTGTCACAATCATCATTTGAGAATAAAATCTTATTTTTTAGGGTATTTCCTTTGAGAATAAAATCTTATTTTAGGGTATCGTTTAAGTTTAACCTGCATTTGAACAATAAATTCTAAAACATAACAATGATAAAACATAGAATAAGGCAAATGTGATAAGTGTTGCTTATGCCCAAGACAATGGAAGTTATCAGTCGAATTGCCATAAGTATTTTAGTTAAATAAGTTGTAAGCTGCGTTTTGTTATTACAAACTTTGCTTTCAGGTATAATGGTAATACAAAACATTTAAAAGTGGGAAGTTTCAACTTACGACACGCCCACGAACCAATATTGTTTTTAAACTTATTCTTGAGACAAAGCTTTATGGTGTTTTACAAGAAAGAGTTCAAACGTTAACCAAACAATTTTGCTAACCATGAAACCAACTCTACTTTGTATGCGGAGTAAATGTGCGCTAAAGGTTCTATTTCATTTTTATTAATTTTAATTCTTCAACTGTTCTATAGAAGTTTAGAACCTTTAAGATTTTATACATGTGATAATAGTGTATTACTATAGAGTGTCAACCACGTATTGAACCGCCACTATTTGTAAAACACATGTTGTATGCCATATATTCATGCTACAGGGTCCCAACTACAATTTGTATTTTATACACTGAGTATGTAGTTTGTTTCTGCAAGCTTAAACGCATGGGTCCCATAGTTATCTAACCAAACTTCTTTTCCATATATAGTTCCATGTGTAAATAAAGAATAAACATCTTAAATTTACGAAGAATTCACCACAGATGTTTTAAATTAAAGCTTTTTTTTCAAACGCTATATGGTGAAATGAAGCTTAATGCCCCAAACAGCCCGATCTAGTTTTACGAGGTTTAAGGGAATTCCCCTGGGTTTGGTAGACAAGTTTCTGTTTTAACACATGTGGGTCATATTATGTAACAATTCTTAAAGTTTTAATCTGATTTGACGAATCCTTGTTGAAGATGTTCGTGCGATATGGCATACCTGTCAATCATAATTTAGGAACATATCTTCGTTTTTAAGGGAATTACCCTAAGTAAATGTTTGCTTTATTTTAAATGGCACAGAGTGTCTAATGGTTTAACATTTCAGCAAATCTGATCAAAATTAGAGCAGCCAGTTAAGCGCTATGACCAAAAAGCTAAATATTTCATAAAAATAGCGTTTTGGTTTTAAACGTCCCAGTGGAATTCCCCTGGATTCATTACCCAAAGTTTTTGCCAATCTAGACTATGTTGTCTTACAAACGTCAAATTTTATTGCGATTCTATTACTCCTTTAGGTAGATGTCGGGGCGACATGGCATGCTTGTTACAATCACGATATAAGAACAAAATTCTATTTTTTAGGGTATTTCCCTAGGTAATTGTTTTTTTCTAAATGTTAAATCAATGAATAATGCACTTACATTCCACCCAATCTGATTTAAATTGTAACAGTCGTTCAAGCGCTATGTCCAGAAATGCCATTTAAAAAAATAGCGTTTTGGTTTTAACGTCCCAGGGGAATTCGCCTGTATTTTTCACTTAAAATTTTTGGTTTCAACATATCTAGACCATGTTGTCTAACAAATCACAAAGTTTTATTGCGATTCCATACCTTCTTTTGGTAGATGTCGGGGCGGCATAGCATGCCTGTCACAATCATTATTTGAGAACAAAATCTTATTTTTAGGGTATTTCCGTAGTATTTTTTTTAATTTGTTTAAGTGTTAAATCAATGACTATTGCACTCACATTTTAATAAATCGGATTCAAAATGGAGCAGCTGTTCAAACGCCATGCTTAAAAAACCCAATATTTAAAAAAATACCGTTTTGGTTTTTAACGTCTCAGGGGAATTCCCCTGAATTTATCACCCAAAATTTTGGTTTCTTTATATCTAGACCACGTTGTCTAAAAATCACAAAGTTTCATTGTGATTCCATTAACCCTTCTGGTAGATGTCGGGCGACATGCCATGCCGGTCAAGCGTTTGAAGAAAAAAAGGAAAATCATTTTCGAAAAAGGAAAATCAGTTTCATTTTTCGACTTGGCAGAGGCAATTGATAAATATCGAAATAAAGTTTGGTTACCCTAAAACCAATCTGAGTTTGCCTGCAGAAACAAACGGCATACTATGTGTATAAGAAAGATCCTACAGTATATTTCATACACCAATTAGGTAACAAGAAGTGTTTGCAAGCAGTGGTGATTAAACAAGTGGTTGACACTCTCGAATTGTTAATTCAGGTTTTGAAGTCCATATGTCGTAGGTACTTTTGCACATGAACGGGAACATAAAAGTCAAACTGCAGAACACATAACTTATACAATTTTTTTTTATTTTTCTTTTGAATACCAAATCTTTCTTTTTAAACCGCATAGCGCTTTAAATAAGTCGCACTAATTCAATGTTGACATCAATCACGCATTAATTCTGTTTTACATTGCAGTAAGGTGTTTCCAACTCATACGACTCTAACCTAATGGTTTGATTTCTGTCGAAGTCATTTAACCAATTATTTTCCCTATCTCTCCAATGCAAACTGACATGACACAAAGGGCTCTCAATCAAAATCCTGCAATAGAATGTCTTAGATTTTATTTATTATTTAAAATTTAAGCTAGGAAGCTAGGACATTTTTAGATGGAGATACACCATTAACACCTTTATTCAAAAATAACGTCTTCACTATTACAAAACTTTACAGCTGCTCTGTGTAGGTACAAACATTCGGGAATCACTACCATTGGTACTCGCCAAAAAAAATACCGTGGTAGGAGAGGTCCACATGTTATTGCAGGCGGCACATGCATCGAAATTTCTTCTTTTTTTAAACTGTTTAAGTGCACAATGAGCTTGACGCAACTGCACTAGTAGTCATATCATCTGAAGTAATGTAATTCTAATACAAACCACCCACAGCGGTTTTAAGCATACAGACGTGGACTTTTTAGTTTTGGTTTACCAAAGGGATAATAAATTTTCGTACACAAATTGATTTATACAGCTATAAACGTTGTTCAGATAAGAATTTCACCCAGTAATGCACTCGGTCGACCTGTTTTCCGCTGCACCATATGTAGCTCCATTTTGTCGATGGTCATCGCCATTACTTGATCACGTGGGCAAACGCATAGCTGAATGACGTCTTAGATCTCCGATTGTTGAAGAACACGGGGACGGATTTATAGCGCTTGACAAGATGCTTTGTTTTGAAAAAAAAATGTGCTTCTGACACGAATATTTTTTTGTTAACTGTTCTTGGAAAGACGATTGGTTGGGTAATGAGACCCATGGGTTATGCTTGCAGAAACAAAACTATGGCAGTCCGGCTGAAATGTTCTGGAATGTTAGATAACTTGGACCTGGCGTGCACATATCTGACAACCACATATATTGTGTAATTACCACGGATAACAAGATCGGTTTGTTACCTCAGGGACCCATGCGTTTCCGCTTGCAGAAACGAAGTAAATACTATATAAAGTACACCAAATGAGGTTAGAGACTCTGCTTGCATAAACACATAGCATAAATTCTATTTAAAAAAATATATGGTTAAACACAAGAAATCCAGTATAAGTACGTTCTTTAATAAAGGTTAATTCCGAGTTCTCCGATAAACATTTTTAGGAATTTAAGGTAACTAGATTTATTTTTTAATGCGTCTGTGCTCATACTTACTTACACATTACATCTTTGTAATATCAATTAGAATGCACTTTGATGACACGAGTACAATTGCTAAGAATGGTCCGAACTCTATAAAATAGCGCCGACGTCTGCTTACCTTAAATTATTCATGGTAAACTACACCAACATTAGTGTAAACATCTACCAAGTTTTTAACCACGATGTTGCCGAGTTTATCCAACCTTTTAAGAAACTTGGGTTTTTGTAAATTGTGTACGCGCCGTAGGCGCCAAGCAAAGCCAACACTCCAAGGGAAAACATCATCTCTCTCATCATTCTAATCATGATAGGATGGTTTGCCATCAAATCCTTTACAAGGGAAGCACCCGCATTTGCGTGAGAAAAACGGTTTATTAGGAATCTCTTCGCCAAGAAATTCGCACAGTGGAGCCCATCCGTCTTTAAAGTTAAACACAAGCAGCTTGTCTTTTGGTGCATTCTGTAAATGTTGTATAGTGTTATAACCGTAAAGTAAACTTGTATTTGCACACTTACAAGAAGGATGTTTGCGTTGTGGGTTTTATATAAACGTTTGATCACCAGCTCGTTTCTGTCAAATTTGGACCAAGGCCAACGTCGGCGTGAAGATAGAACAACTTGCACTATAAAAAGTTTTTGTATAAAAAAGTAGTTTTCGAACCCTATAATATGTCAACTTTAAATATTCCTAATCGGCTTATAATCCTCTATCGGCCTAAACTGAATATCTCATAGAACTGAATGCTACATACTGGCAGACTCCGTGAAGCGAAAATATTGCCATCCAGAATACGACAAAACTTGCATCAGAATATACAAAGGTTCAGAATCAATCGACGTCATTTGAGTTAGGGCGCTTCGGTACCAAGAATCCTCGTCTCGAATAGAAACAACAATCTGTACAAAAAAATGCAATTATAAATCGTGTTCTATTTGTATACATGTCGTGTATGCTGATCTTACTTTGGCATCTGGGTAAGCCTTTAAGATTTCCTCCCAAAACAGATAACAGGGACTATCGAGGACTGCATCAACTCCTTTGTACATTCTTCTAAAATCCTCAGCTGTTCCTCCATATTTTATTAGTTTGCGCCATTCCTTTCCCAGGTACCACGAGTTTTCGAGCCAGTCGTATGTATTGTATCCAAACTCTTGGAACACTGCTGTCATGGTTTTAGTACCAGTTTTGGCATAACCGGCATAAATGACCTTCATTCTTTCCTTTTGTTGCTATAGATGCTCGATTAAGTCAAGAAGAGACGTGTAAGCGAGCTAGGTTTTTTTGTAGTCATCTGTTCATGCAGAAATCATCTGTTTTATTCGACAAGTTAGCAATTCTACGTTAATGGTTAACCGCAATGGTATTTACTTTTGAAGCGTTTCAAGAAGGGCGGAGATAAGCATCGAAACGAAGTTAGGTTACCCACAAACCAATCCGTTTTTGCCAGCTTAAACGAACGGCATACTCGGTGTATGAAATATACTGTGGGAGTCTGCTTATACACAAAGTTGAAAACAAGACAGTGGTGATAAAGCAAGTGGTTGACACTCTCGAGTTGTAAATATGGGTTATGAAGTTTATATGACGAAGTTACTTTTGCACATGAATGTAAACATAAAAGCCAAAGTGCAGAATACATAACTAATTCAAATTTGGCTTAAGTCAATGAAAGACCTATACGCTAGCTACGTTTTATTCGCAGTAGGCTAATCAGTTTGTATTGGCCAAAGTTAGCAAATGCTACATTATTGATTAACCGCAATGATATTGACCTTTGAAGCGTTTCATTTTGCGGAGGCCATTTAAAAGTTGTTAACGAGTGCGGAGAATAAACATCGAAGAAGTTTGGTTACCCACAAACCCTATACGTTTTGTTTTATTTTAATATATTAAGTAATCATATTCCTGTTTATCCTTGCGAATGAAAAACTCTAGGAGCGTTAAAACACGTTTTTTTTATCAGATTACCTCGCGCACCAACCATAGGTTACCGGAGCTATTGTAGTGTGTTGTGTATGATTGAGACGCTTCTTTAATTTTGTAGAACCCATCATTCCACTGGGTTCAGCCAATGTCCACTAATGCCTTGCCCAATCACGCAGCCGCCGAGCTGGTAACCAATTTTGAAACCGCAACCCTTCGGCGGAAAGGCGACGCACTAACTTAGCACAATAACAGATCGGAAAATTCGATTTAAACTGACTGTTTGATCTAAAAAGGGACACATTTCTTATAGTTTAACATTTTTAATAGCACCGGTTTAATATACAAATCCAAACCTTAATTCAGTAAATACAATTTTATGTGTGTTTTACATTCATATACCATTTTCGCAAGATTAGGGATAGTAGCAGACGTAAGTAAGCTGGGCGTACTTGTGAGTATTGTGGCATATTTGACCGTACAAGCTGTTGCTGGTGGAAAAATTGCAGGATTGTTTGCCATGGCAGGCGCTGCGCATTATATTAAAGGCTGTTGTTGACCGACAATTGGTATTCGTCATTGGTTCAGTGCGACATCTGAAAAATATGATGATTATAAACTACAAAGCACTAAGGGTTTATTACTATTAGCTTGGTGGTTTAGTGGGTCGCTTTTCAGTCAAAGGGTAAAAGATTCGAAACTGGTCATTGGCTAGTCGGATGTGTCCTTGAGAAAATCATTTAGCGGACATTTCCTGTACTAAGCGGACATTGCCTAAAGTGGATTAATGGATTTAAAAAATTAAACAACCGTCTGAAACACACAACATAATGTAATAGCTACGGTCACCTAACGGTGGGCGCGAGGTGATCTGACGATTCCTCGTGTGTTAACCCCCTTGGTTTTCCCATTCTTTGAGATAATCAAGAATATCATATCCCTATGTCCCATCATATATTGAAATACCGGATATTTTACACACTTCTCTGGCAATTTTAAAATTAAGCTTGAGTTCACTGCATGTAATTATCAATTTAGGGGTGTTGCTTAAGTGATTACGCACTTACATAAGTTTGTTAGTTCTTCCGAAAAACCCGTCCAAAACACCAATACGTTTGCCAGGCCCGCAATCAATAGTACCAGTCGTACCTTCACATGCTGTTTTAACCTGTGTGGCCGGGTTGCCGGTCGCTGTAAAATAAAGGGATAGTTAGAAACAAACATTAGAACGATTTTTTACCGAGCCAAGTTTTAAACCAGTATGGGCCGTGACTGTTTTTTGTATAGAGTCTGTATATATATCGGTCGCGTTAGCCATTCGGCATCACGAGCGCTGGCTCTATATTGTGTCTATGGGAACGTCACTCTGTGTACATCGCCTGAAATTAGCAGATTATTGGTTTTACAAAAATTAAGGAAAAACCTTCATAATATGCAACACGCTGTAAAAGCTACAGTAACCCGGCAATGGGCGCGAGGTAATTGCGACCAACCCTGTGAGTATATTTACGAAGTAATCTGACAAATAGACAGCTGATAACTTTCCCTCCTTTTCCCATTCAAGAGGGTGTAATCATAAATATTGGATAGAATGAATGGGAAAACCAAACTAATTATTCCACTAGGGCAATGTCCGTTAAAAGCCTTATCCAAGGACACAACCGACTAGCTAGACCAGTTTCGTATCTTCAACCCTTCAGCTGAAATGCGACGCACTAACCCAACAGACTTATCTGCCAGACCAACATCCTATTCAAAGACATATGTTTACATTTGGTATACAACCTATTCATGTAACTTTACCTACATCTGCAAGTGTATTCAACCCTGACGTATTTGTAGGTCCCGCCACAAGTGTCGCCAAATATCAGGTGGCTAGCGACGACGCTACAGCTTCTTTGACCGTGGCAAGCAGCAAAAATAATTGAATAGGAAACAAGTGAAGCACAGCTTGCAGTCCTAATACTAGGATGCGGGCATCTAAACATAAAATGCATTGGCTGATCATAACCGGAATTTATAAGCCTAAATATGGCTGTACTTGTTATTAGTTTTGCTTATTATTTTTTTCCTCAGTGAAAATAATGGAAAATTAGAAAATCACGGCACTGTATTCAACTGGTGTATAGGAGAATAAAAAAAACAAATCCGCTTCGCTTCGACCGTTTTTATTATGCACATGGCGCGTTCGAATACTGGCGTATAATACTTACAGCAGCATTATAAAAAAACAGTCGCGGTAAACGATTTACTCGTGTGAGCTTCCACAGGCGAGTGAATTCTTACTCGCCCGAAATAGATAGACAATTTTTTATCACAGATATAAAGTCAATACAAAAAATGAGCAAAGCAACCTACGTGGTCATGTCGATTCGACCATACAAAGCACTTTGGATGTTTATCACGTGGTTATCAGGGCATTGTATAGATCCTGTACCGGCTTCGCATATGATTTTGATTTCTGCAAATTAGATTGTTATGATAGCAGTACGTTTAATTAAGCAAGCAGCAAAATAAACACAGGCATAATACGTACCATTATTTACGATTTGAAGATATATTAGTATTATTATTTATACTGAGAAGAAAGCACACAAATGCGACAAAACGTTAAAATTGGTAGAAAAATATTAAAAAGGGGGCAATAATATCAATAAATTCCAGATTTAATGTAAATTACCTGCCAAATTTAGTGTAAGCCTTACCTGCGTATGAGCAATAAGAAAACGATGCAACCAACAAGACGATTAGCTTAATCTCCATTCTGTACGATTTAGATATGTCCATTTACAAAAGGGGCCTTTTATAAATGCAACATGATTTTCAGAAAAAAAGGACGCCGGTGTTAAATTACTAATCATTTCCGCGTAGTTTTTTTCTGTACACCACATTCGTAGGCAGTATCGCTAGCGGCCAAGACACTGGTATCAAGTCTTACATGTTTTCGTGCTTTGCATCTTTAAAACATTACTTAATACAACCTAAACTTGCTGGAGGCATGTAGCCACAACATAAATCGAACTTAGCGCCAGGGAAGGACACGATAAATATTGTATTACCAAAAACAAATTTTACTAATTGAGTTCTTTAAAGATTAATTAAAAACTTGAATGTTTTCGTGTTTTGGATCTTTTAAACATTAATTAATACAACCTGAATTTGCTGGAGGCATGTAGTCACAACATAAACTGAATTTAGCGTCAAGAAAGGACACGTAAAATTGTATTACCAAAAACCAATTTTGCTAATTGAGTTCTTAAAAAATTAATTAAAAAACTTCTAGGTTTTCGTGCTTAGGCATATTGAAACATAATTTTACTTAACTTAAAAATGGCCCAGACATGGCATTTAAAGTCAAGAAAGACACAATAAATAATATTTTACCAAAAACAAATTTTGTTGATTGCGTTTTTGTTAATTTGATTAAAAACTTGCATGTTTACCACCTGCTTTGCATCTATAAAACAAGATTTATTATCAAATTTGCCCGAAACAGCGCATTTTAAATCAAGAAAGGCAAAATAAACATGACCAAAAACAAATTTTCCGCAGATTAGTAAAGCCCGTCAGCGTTTTCGATGACGCAGTTCAAAATAGCATAGCTTCTTTAATTTTACTTAGATAACTCCAGCAAAAGACATGCCAAGATTATTGACATATGTATAGCAACCAGGGATTAATTTGCATATAATTATCAATATATAATTGCATAATATCTCTGATGTATAAATAAGGTATTTACCTCGTTATCACACCAAACACTTGAATAAAATTATGTGTTGGTTCCCTGTTTTTATCGTCCCCATTGTATAAATTGTATATCGATTCCAAAAGATTAAAATTCACTCGATTACTTTCCTATTATGACGCACTTCACCAAGAAAACCACGTTTTTCGCAGATCTAGCTAGTTAAGTCTGGAAGTTATATTTTTAGCAACCAAGTGTAGGCCTAATTTATTTAAAAAGGAAACTCGTGTTTATGTTAACTAGAAGTTAAGACGATTGTATATATCACCTGGCTTCTTGTTTACGCATACACACAACTTGAAAACCGCCATTCACCAAATTTGTTGCCGCCATCCTTCCCACATATTTTGCAAAAAAACAACAAGTTTTGGGTAATGATGCGTAATTCAAAATCCAAATAAAGGAAAGCTGTCTGTAACTTAGGGTAGGATAGGATATTCATGTTTATCCCCGTGGATGGGAAAACCAAGGGCGTTAACACAGAGGCAATAGTCAGATCACCTCGCGCCCACCGTTGGGTTACCGGAGCTATTGTAGTGTGTGGTGTATGATACTCACGTTCCTTCAATTTGGTATAGAACCCATTATTCTGCTGGGTTCAGACAATGTCCGTAAAGTGCCTTGCCCAAGGACACAACCATCTAGCTAACGACCAGTTTCGCACCTGCAACCTTTCGATTGAAAGGCGACGCACTAAACCACCAGACTAACCGACCGGACTTCTGACGAAGACAGGCGCTTGGGACCGCACGTAGTTGAGAAGTTACACACATTTATTTTCAGTAAATCCTTTTTATGTAGGTGCTAAACATATTTTGCGGATTTTTTCTGATCGAATTTTTCCTGCTTTTTTTCACATATTTTTTTTGTCCGTTTTTTTGTTAAAGGTTTGACAGGCATGGTTTGTGTCTCCGACATCTACCACAAGGGATAGGTAATTTATTGAGGGGGACTCTTCTCAGTAGATTCCCCTGGAAGGTGAAAAACCAAAACGGTATTTTTTTTCTGACAAATTAGCTTCTTTGGGCATAGCGCTTGAACGGCTGTTACAATTTGAATCAGATTCGGTGAAATGTAAGTGTATTAGTCACTGATTTAACACTTAAAAGAAATAATGAAATTACCTAGGAAAATACCCCAAAAACATAGGATATGGTCTCAAATCATGATTGTGACAAGCATGTCATGTCGCCCTGAAATCTATCAAAAGGAGTAATGGAATCGCAATGAAAATTGGACATTTCTTAGACAACATGGTTTCGATATGCAAAAACCAAAATTTTGGGTAATAAACTCAGAGGGATTTCCCTGGGACGTTAAAAACCAAAACGCTATTTTTTATAAAAAAAACATTGCCTTTTTGGGCATAGCGCTTGAACGGGTGTTACAATTTTAATCAGATTTGGTGGAATGAAAGTGCATTAGTTACTGATTTAATACTTAGGAAGAAATAATGAAATTACCTGGGAAAATACCCCAAAAAATAGGATATGGTCTCAAATCATGATTGTGACAAGCATGCCATGTCGCCCCGACATCTACCAAAAGTAGTTATGAAATCGCAATGAAAATTGGACATTTGTAAGTCAACATGGTCTAAATATGCAGAAACCAAATTGGGTAAATAATCTGGAAGAATTCCCTTCCGACGTTAAAAAATCAAAACATTTTTTTGCTAATAAATTCGATTTTGCGGCCATAGCGCTTGAACGGCTGCTATATTTTATAAAAATTCGGTAAAATGTTAAAACATTAGACATTGTGTGCCAATTAAATAAAGAAAAAATTTACTGAGGTTAATTTCCATGAAAACGAAGATATGTTCCTGAATTATGATTGTGACAGGCATGCCATATCGCACTGACATCTCCAACAAGAAGTCGACAAATCAGATTAAAACTTTAAGAATTGCTACATAACATGACTCACTTATGTAAAAACAGAAACTTATCTATTAAACCCAGGGGAATTCCCTGAAACAATGAAAAACTAAATCGAACTATTTGGGAATTTAGCTTTATTTCACTACAGCGCTTGAAAAGAAGCTATAATTTAAAACATTTGTGGTGAAATGTTCGTGAATTTAGGACGTTTATTTTTTATTTAACTTAATATTGAAAATATGTTTGGTATGTTAACTTTGGGACCGATGCGTTTATGCTTGCAGAAACAAAAACTACTTACTCAGTGTATAAAATACAAATTATGGTTAGGGACCCTGTAGCATGAATATAGGGTATACAACATGTGTTTTATAAATAGTGATGGTTAAACACGTGGTTAACACTGTCTAGTTTTGATTAGCTTTGGTGAAATGTTAGACTATTAAACACTCTGAGTCAATTTATAAAAAGAAAGAAAACATTTACATAGGGTAAATCGCTTAAAAACGAAAATATGTTCTTGAATTATGATTATGACAGGCATGCCATATCGCACTGACATATCTAACAAGGAGTCGACAAATCAAAATAAAACTTTAAGAATTGTTACATAACATGACCCCAAATGTAAAACAGAAACTTATCTACTAAACCCAGGGGAAAACCCTGAAACCACGAAATCGGGCTATTTTGGAAATTTAGCTTTATTTTACCACCACGCTTGAAAACAAGCTTTAATTTAAAACATTTGTGGTAAATTGTTCGTAAATTTAAGACGTTTATTCTTTTCTCAACTACACATGGAAAAGAAGTTTGGTCTGATAATTATGGGACCCATGCGTTTATGCTTGCAGAAACAAAGTACATACTCAGTGTATAAAATACAAATTGTGGTTAGGGACACTGTAGCATGAATATATGGCATGCGACATGTGTTTTACAAATAGTGGTGGTTAAATACGTGGTTGACAATGTATAGTTTTATTCGTGTGTGCTTTTATATGGACTTATTTCAACTATTATGGTTTTGCTGTTTTACCTTCTTGTAGTATTATTAACAATCGCTCTTTGCTTCATTACTCTAACTAACAAGGGAAAAAAAGCATAATCCAAACTGAACACTGACATTAAGTATGTATTTCTTATTTATTTTAAATTCTAAAAGGTTTCACCGCTATCTATCGAATCATAATCTTTAACCGCTTTATGAAAAATCATCTTTTGCGAAATCTGAGAGATTAGCGCATTTGCGGTATAATTTCGCTACAACGAACTCGGTGTTCGCTCCCCACTAACCTATCAAGTTTTTCGGCCGTACAAATTAAAAACCATAAAACATATCCCATTTTATACTTTTCACGATATGCACGAAATTTTGAACTTATCGATTTATTCGACCATATCTCATTTATTCGACCTTCCGACAGATCAGTCTGGTGGTTTAATGAGATAATTTAGCTTATCCCACTAATTTACCTTATCCCACAAATTCGCTTATCGGTATCTGGCTAACTTTTCCTTACTGACTTAAATATACACTGCCTATTTTTCTGGTAAGGATAAAGCGTGGTTAGATTTTCGGTTTGTTAATATATTGCAATAATTAGAAAAAGGGTTAATTTAAATTGTTCAGTAGGTTTTTTCTCACATGGCGATAAAAAATAGAAAATGCCTGTAACAAAGCAAGACAACATTTTCTCAAACATATACAAAGTATAACATAGCAGTATATTTCAAAGTCTGCAATTCTAATTCAAAACAAACATTTTAGCTATATTGTCATCAAAAATCATATGTCAATCCATTAAAGAACTTTAGTTTAATTTTCCCATTTTCTCATGTTTAATGATGATAATCGCGAATATTCCTTGGGTCCAACCGCAGCAGCTTAAATATCTGCCTGTTTTTAGTCGAGACGTCTCTGGCATGCTAAATGTTTCCCAATAACTCGTGGAAGTGAGCTAACTGTGTAAACGGGATTTTGTCCACGGAGCTTACAGTACACCCCATTTATTCAGTAACTTCTCCAAATATCCTTGTAGGGAGAAAATATAGGATCTTTAGTCGCTTTATTTTATTATTGACATTCCATTAACCTTTTATTTAACAATAGTTTTAAAATATAAGTGAAACAAGTCTTGTCAGGTCAACTGTAAGAACTAAGTGAAAACCTCAGCTTGATGTCATCCTGTTCCCCAACGTTCCTTCCAGCGTATCCAGCCTAATCACAGCATGTAACAATACGGATGGGCTTATTCCCGAATCAACGAGAAAATATCTCCTGGTTCCAATCGCTACAGCAAGAATTATGCTAAAAATGGGAATGAAAATTTACCTTGTCTTAAAATTACAATAGTACAGACACGAATAATATGGTCCTCTACCAAACGATGCAAATGGGAAATTATCTTTGGAAGGGTTGGCCAGTGAATCTTAAAGTCATGCGGAAAACAAAACCCCCTGGTGGTAAAAGGATAACGTAAAACACTAAAATCGTACACTAAACAGCGAAAATGATAAAATAAATAAAAAAAAATCGGAAAATAAAGATAAACTTTTTTTATGGTAAACTAATATTTGGAAATTAATTTTCTAACTTTCTAATAAAAATCATCTGCATAAATCATAATAAAAATCATTTGGGATTGTATTTCCCAATTTTACCCGCTAAAATCATCTGTAAGGATGCGATTTTTATAATGGAATATCTTTCCTGCCCTTTTTGTAGCAGGATGGCAAATATTGTAGCCACTATAGCTATAATAAAGATGTTACTTTATATATCGTATAGTAGTTTAAGATTCTTCTGTAGTTTTTGTTTATTCCAAAACTTTAATATTGCGATTTCTAAGGTTTAAAATATCGAAAAAAACTTCAAAACAAACGCATTCGTTTTTATGTTGAATGGAATGTTCGTACGTTTATCTTGCCATCGAAGTCATCAGAGCATTCATTTGAACGTGATCTGGGTTCGCAAAGTAAGATACGTGACTTGGATTCTAGAATTTCCGCGACGTTATGCTTGGGTTCAACCGACCGCAGACGGTGACGTTACTAAATTTATTTTTTTTAAATGTCACCTCTGTGATCTATATCACAATTACAAATGACCGACTAGCTACGACAATTTTGTCCTAGATTAATCACCTCCGTTACACCCCGACTTAGAGGTAAAGAGTTCATTTTTAATATAATTTCCTAACAACTCTTGCAACGTAGCATTCAAACGGAGGCGATGTCCCTGGTAACACGACCTGGCCATCCTACCAATGAAAAATCGGCAGATGAACGCATGGAAAGCAAAGGTTGGAGAATCCAGCTCTTATCAAGCGACACTCTTGACCTGACGACACCACCAGTCACGAGTTCAATTACCAGGCGACCGACAGGACCGGTCTACAACGAATACCGTCTGGCAGGCATTGCTGTGTGCCCGACCACTCAGCTAAATACGAGTCGAGCACCCGAAACAAGCAGTCACACGTTACAATCCACATTCCACGGTCACATGGAGAAGAACGGACTCGGATCAACGAACAACAAACACAGTGATTGGCAAGGTATTGTATTACACCAACTGAAGAATATAAGCATTTTACCCATCTCGCCAATGCCATTCACGTTACACTTGCACAATGCAATACCTTACTGATTGATTGCCTGAGTTACGGAGAATATAAATATATGCTTTCTCTAATATAGTTTTTAATACCCACTGATTTTCCAATTCTATATATGGCATACTCACGTTAAGTAGTGGGTGATAATATAGCACAAAAAAAGCAAAATGCATTATATGCATTGATACTTGCAACCAACACTTTCCTTTAGTTTTACCGCGCTTTGCTCCTTCTCACTTTTTGTGACTTTATTATTGTAAATTTGGTTTAGCCTAACTTAACTTAATTATAATTGATTTTAACTCAATAGTCTTTATAAAGAGAGAAAAAAAGACCTTTTTTTCATATTTATGTTTTATCCACATCAACGGAAAAAACACAAGGGCAATTTTAAACGGCATTCGTAAGGTTTACCTCGCGCTCACCGAAGGGTTTCCTAAACTATAGTGCAATGTGTTGTGTATAATAGAATCGTTTTTTTAATTTAATAAAATCCATTATTCCGAAATTACAGTTAAAAAGAGTCTTATCCAAGGACCAACTCGCGAGCGACCAGTTTCGATTCTACAACGTTGAAAAAGAAGCACTAGCCCACTGATTAAGCTATTTTACATCCCAAAGTAATTTACAAAGCTATAATTCGTCCGGACGAATGATGTATTTCGATAAGTTATTAATAATACAAATGGTTTTCTGTATTTATTAATGTAAAAATTACCTTATCGAATAAAATCTATTTTTTGTAGATATACATAATGGTAAGATGCTTCAGAAGAATACAGACAACTCTTTTCAGTTTGGACCAGCAAATACTGAGCAATATATGATAATATCCTTTAACAATGTTATATTTATAACATGTTTTATAGTAAATTGTTGAACATGGTCAATTACCAACAAAACGATATCTTCCTTAACTATATGTCGCACGGGTTGGTTTGACCGCCCAGCACCTCAAGAAATCTAAGTTGATGTTTTTCTTCGCGCGCTACCCATGCGTGACAACATTGAAATCGTATTTCAGCGACGTGCAGGTGAATTTTAAACCAGGAAACATGCTCATACCAACCGTGTGTCATGTGATCATATTTGCTAATGTAATTTTAAAGGAATCTTTAACGAGTGCCTTTGCTTTTTTTTTATCGGACTAGACTTTGACGCGTAATATGCTTTTAAATACGCCTTTTTGACTGTTTTTTACATTCTAACTGTGTATGAGTAACACCCTTATAACCGTTAACCGTATATTGAGCTATGTTTAAAGGGCTGTGTTTGAAACTGGTCACAACATAGTCGCCAGGAACTTAATTTAACGGACCTTACCTGAACATTCTCACCTATGCTCTTTTCGTACAGCTCATATCATTGCAGCTAATACCCTTTCGCAGGATACCGTATATTTGCACACTAGGAAAAATGTCATGTATCTGTATCCTATTAAAAACACGTAAATATAATCTATCTACGTAAAAAGGTTATACATAAGTGTAAGTTATGAATAACACGGTGTCAAAAATATTATATTTACACCACAAGTCGAACGAATCTCCGTTTTGTCGCACGGTTTTGTAGGTTAATGCGTTCGTTGCCTTTTAGCCGAAAGTTGTATCATTAAACAAGTTGGTTACGTTGTTACTTAAAAGGAATCATGGGTTGGAATAATTAGCTCTTTTACTCCCGGCCAAATGCATTAATTTAAACATGCTGTCCCGCAGTGTTTTTTACAATTTTTGGTCATTTTCAAATTAGCACAGTTTTTCTCAAATTTATGCTATGTTTTAATATTTAGTATGGTTGGAAAGATAATTTATCCCTCTTTTAAACAAACCGCACAGCTAAAATCTACCTCTAATAAAGAATATATTATGTAAACTTTAGTGAACACCACTTTTTATGTAAAGAAAATTCTGCTCGACTTTGAAAATTTTGAGGTGCACTGACAAACGAAATACTCACTAATTATTGGTATGCCCAAATGATATGAAAATTGGAATGTAGATTGTCTAATAGTTTTTGTACTCAGGAAAATTTGAACTGTATTTGTATCTTCAGTAGTTTTTTTACTATTCCTAATTGAAATTTTCCTTAATTCTAACTATATTATGAAAAATTGAACCAAAACGCATTGAAGTTTTTAGTTTTGTAGAACTAAAATAGTAAAAAGTATAAATAAGAACAGTGAAGGAAGTGTAAAAAGGGCATACAAAAGCAAACAAACACAAATACTATATCCAATATTCTTCAAAGCAGGGCACACCGAACTAGCTAGTCTCGCCGCCTTTTTCTTTATCGTGCGCTCAGCAGGCCCAGCTGGATTCATGCTTTGGTGAACACGAAGCATAAACGCCTGCTGCAAAAACGTCACCAACGCTCTCCTTTTTTTCTCAACGGCACGAAATTCACAGAGAATGTAAAGAAAGACTTGCTTGACAAAAAGAGCTTCTCCGCAAGTTAACGCGACTCCTATTGGCTGAGTTAGTCACTTGTAAATTCGTGTAAAATCGATAGAAATAAGAGGCGAAGCCTTGAAAAAGAAAGGCTATCACTCCTCGCATTTTTAATATTTCTCCACGAAAATTACAGAGAATAAAATATAGGGTTTCCTTGATCGAATGAGCCATAGCTGAGGTCTCTACCATTACCATTGCGGAGAAATCGTTTTTTAGATTTGCACCCATTTATGTACAGGCGGGATACCATGTTTTCCCACCAACTCGCGATATATGGCGAGTTGGGACGGAAAGAGTTTTAATTGTACTACAACTGAAGCAGCGTTTCAATAAAATACAACACTGCAATAGCTCAGCAACTTTACCTTGGGCTTTATTTATCCCTGAATAAATCCTTTAAAGTTATTCCCGCACTAGCAAGGTAAAAATGACCCATTCATCCATGACTGTAATTACAACAGGACCGCTTGCATTCGCAACTGTTAAAGCCATGCTGTGGGACAAATTCTTGTTTGTTTTATAGTTTTTGTTGCAGTTTTAAATAAAAAAATGTTGTGTTGAAAGATTGTGTGTGATGTGCGAACATATACAAAAACAAAGTCATTTAGTGTGTGGACCAAGATTAATTGTATATTTTGCAGTTTTCTCGCTCGACAACGTCACAACTGATCAAATGGTTCAGCAACTTCAGAGAATTCTACTACATGCAGATTGAACGTTTTGCCCGTGAAGCTGTATGTAACGGTGTCAAAGAAACAACTGAACTTGTAGTCGACCGGGACTCCGAGTTATTTTCACGTTCTTAACATTCATTATAACAAAAGCAACGACTTCCAAGTAATAACACATTTAGCACATTATTAGACTTTCAAATTCAATGGTTTAAATTTGTTAAAAAAAAACTGTAGAAATATCAGTCGTGTGGTTACGCCCCTGCGTTTTTTTAACCGGGCCAGTTCGAACCCACGCTGGGATCGTTACTCGGATCGTTTTTGTATTGTAGT
>CH001285.1:2377-18520 GCA_000149265.1 Ciona savignyi | reverse complement strand
TATTTTAAGCCCAAATTACTCTTGATAACAGGTTCCATGGGGCTTCCTTGAAGTAACGACAACTGCACTGCGGGAATTCGTCAGCATCATTCAACGCAACAATGATCTAATCTAGAAAGTGGATGGAAGAAAATGGGACGTTAAAAACCAAAACGTTTTTTTTTCAAAAAAGTTTGATTTTTTGGGTATAGCGCTTGAACGGCGGTTACAATATACATCAAATTTGGTGGAATGTAAGTGCATTAGTCACTAATTTAACAACTAAAAGAAATAAAAAAAATACCTAGGGAAATACCCTAAAAATAAGATTTTGTTCCCAAATGATGATTGTGACAGGCATGGCATGTCGCCCGACATCTGCCTAACGGAGTAATGGAATCGCAATAAAAATTTGACATTTGTAAGATAACATGTTCTAGATATGCAGAAACTAAAACGTTTTTTCCTAATAAATTAGCTTTTTGGGGCATAGCGCTTGAACAGCTGCTCTAATTTTGATAAGATTTGATGAAATGTTAGACTAATAAACACTCTAGGCCAATTAAAAGAAAGAAAACATTTACTTAGCGTAATTCCCTTAAAAACGTAGATATGTTCCTGATTTTTGATTGTGACATGTATGGCATATCGCACTGACATCTCCAACAAGGAGACAATTCAGATAAAAACAGAAACTTGTCTACTAGGGAATTCCCTGAAACCATGAAAAACTAAATCGGGCTGCTTTGGAATGTTAGCTTCATTTCACCTCAGCGCATGAAAAAAAGCTTTAATTTAAAACATTCGTGATAAAATGTTCGCAAAATATAGACGGTTATTCTTTTTTAACAACACATGGAAAAGCAGTTCGGTTCAATAACTATGGAACCCATGCGTTTATGCTTGCAGAAACAAAATATACATACTCGGTGTATAAAATACAAATTGTGGCTAGGGACACCGCAGCATAAATATATGGCATACAACATGTGTTTTGAAAATAGTGGTGGTTAAACAGGTGGTAAATGTTTTCTTTCTTAATTGGCACAGAGTGTCTAATGGTCTAACAATTCACCAAATCTGATCAACTTTAGAGCAGCCGTTAAAGCGCTATGCCCAAAAAAAGCTATTTTTTAGAAAAAATACCGATTTAATTTTTAACGTCCCATGGAAATTCCCGTGGATTTATCACCAAAAGTTTTGGTTTCTGCATATCTAAACCATGTTGTCTAATAGATCACCACGTTTCATTGCAATTCCATTATTCCTTTCGGTAGATGTCGGGGTGACATGCCATGCCGAATATTGGCCTCATCGACTAACATTTTTTAAAATAATCTTTGTTGCTTTTGATTCAACGACCCTGAATCGCTTTGTTGTTGTTGCTTTGTATTCCATATCCCAGTGTGATATTCATTCGCGGCCAGACGCACAATTGCAAGAAGGAGTACGAAAACAGCTTTATTCATCTGTAAAATTCATCGTTGTCATCAAAACAGCTTCTGTTGACGAAAATCAACAAACTTACCTTTGTAGTATTCTTTTAAGAAAGATAAATTTGTTTGATTAAGAGCTGGAATTTATATCAGATATGCGTTTTGCGTTTTTTTCTTATTACGAAATAACTTCTATTTGATTTGACTACTCAGCAAGTGCTCTTACTTTGCAGGAAACGTATATCCTGGATTGAGCAGATTGGTTTGTTGGTGATAGTGTGTTTATGCAAAATCTAATGATATTTGCTACCGAATCTCGTTAGTTACCTACAAGCAAACAGTTGGTAAGTTTTATGTTAACCTTTTAAGCACTGATTTACTGACGATATTTTGATTGTATTTAATTTATTTATAGAAAACCGCCCATTAAAGACAGTAAAAGAATTGTGCGCGTTTAAGCGGATAAAAGACAGACATTCGCGTTAATAGACATTAACACAACCCTAGTGTGATTGTGTGTGGAGTTGCAGGTCGCTGATTTTACTGAATTGTGAAACTGATGGCCAACGACGGTCGATGTTTTTGTCAGCAAGTTAAGTGCGCGATGGTAATTTAGGAACGCGTACTCAACTTGTGAACGCGTTGAAAATTTTGCCGCATAATGGCGTAAAGAGGCGAATTGTGACACTTTTGGCTAGGTGAAAGATTACCAGAGCGCTGCTAAATTGAATACGCGCACTAAAATTAGCATCGCGCTGATTTTACTGAATTATGACATCTATGGCCAACCATAGTGCAGAGAGCGCTGTAACTTGTGTAAACATCGCACAAGCAATACACTCGTCGCATTACGATATTGTTATTACTTCCTCCGACTTCCATTGTATACTAAACACGTCTTCAAATCATTGCAAGAATTGAGCTGATGTTTTGTTGGTGCTAAAGTCTCAACGCAAAATACCAAACGTAATTGTCCAATGAACAGTAAAGTTTCACTGCGGTGCCAAGTTAAAGCCGTGTCTACACTGAGTCTGGATGAAGGGCGCTTGAGCTGAATTCTTTGTTTGTTTCATTGTGTCATGTCACACACATGAAAATGTGCTCCAGTAAATTCACATCTTGCTTGAAAATTAAGCCCAAGCCTCGGTGTGCACTGGGCTTTAGGCATCACCAGAGTATGCTTTCGCAACAGTTATATGTTAACAGTTGTGAGCTTCGTTGCTCGTATCCAATATAACAAACATGCGTGTCTAATCTTACAGTAAATTTGTCACGCTGCAAAAGGACAAATTACAACGTTATATACAGGATAGAATAAACTTGTCTCTATCTTAAAAGATGATAACCGCAAGAGGGCGCTATTGATCGATTTAAACCCTATATTACAAAAGCAACAACCCTCTTTGTCTACATAATATTTATGTTTTACCTTCGTGAATAGGAAAATACAAGTGATGTTATCACATTATGGCCACTTTCAAAATACCAGATATATTACAGTGGTTTGCTAACCTATTAATCTATCTATCTGGCCAGACAAAAAGCAAATAATGGATTAGATGTAAAAATTGTTTCGTGTTTTAAAACTTTCAATCGTGCAGCTGATACACAAAATATCCAAATTGTTTCAGTTGCCACATATCTCGTGTCGCTTACTTGCCACGTAGCTTTTGTATTATAAAGTGTTTATTCTTTCTTGTGGGAGACCTGCACTCCGCCCAGAATTACAGTAGGGTTGCGTTAATGTCTATTAACGCGAATGTCCGTCTTTAATCAGCTTAAACGCGCACAATTATTTTACTGTCTTTAATGGCGGTTTTTTATAAATTAATTAAATACAATCAAAATATCATCAGTAAATCAGTGCTTGAAAGGTTAACATAAAACTTATCCAATTGATTAGCTTACAGTTAAGTAACGTTAGATTCAGTATAAAGCGTTTCGGTACTAACATAAATTCAGTGGTTCGGTACTAACACAATAAAAAGAAAAAAAACGAGGAAACGAGGCAATAAATAGAGGCGAGTTCTGACGTCACGACCTTGGACACCCGATCTAATATCAGGGGCAAATCAGGACGGCGCACCAACAGCATCAAACGATGTGAACTGAAAACGTTATACACACATGTTACATAAAGTTTTATTGATATATTGCTGAAGTTGTTATTAATCCCATTACAGCACTTACATGCCTTGCCTATGTGCATGTGTTCACAACGCTGCCTTAAACTTGTGGTTTAGACATGCATGTTCTATGTTTTATGTACAAGCAACGCCAAACGCCACACAAAAAAAATCAAAAAATCTTGTTTGTTTAAAATCTACGTTGGTCTTTTGCACAAAGACACTATCACCAACAATCCAATCTGCTCAATCCAGCATATACGTTTCCTGCAATGTGAGAGAACTTTCCGAGTAGTCAAATCAAAGAGAAGGTTTTTCGAAATAAGAAAAAAACGCATTTCTGGTATAAATCCCAGCTCTCAATCGAACTTTGAATTAGCTTACTTGAAAGAATACTGCTAAGGTAAGTTTTTTGATTTTCGTCAACAGAAGCTGTTTTGATGACAACGATGAATTTTGCAGATGAATAAAGCTGTATTCGTACTCCTTCTCGCACTTGTGCTTCTGGCCGCTGAAGAAACCGACGCTTTTGGTCGTAGTCGTCGTCGCAGAGCTGAAATACGCAGACGCTGGCGAGGATGGAACCAAATGAAACAACTCGATATGCTAGGTACTACTACTAACTCGAAAGTGCTGATTAGGCATATGAACAGTTTATTATTTAACTAAAAGTATTATTGCCATGAAAGATCTAATTAGACTTTTTAACAGTTTATTGTTTGACTGAGTAATATTGCCACAAAAGCTCTAATTAGGAAGTAATATTAATATTAGAGTCCTGATTAGACATACTAACAGTTTTATATTTGACTGAGTAATATAAAAAACGAAAGCTCTAATTAGACATTCTAACAGCTTAATATTTGTCTTGGCATTTGTATATACGAGAAGGCCTAGTAGATATAAACTAGTACGGATTCTGCAACGTTAAAAAAAGAAAATATAGATGGCGTATAACCAATTAAGACCTCTATGAACGGCAGGATGTGACGAGTGGTACCCTCCATGAGTCATTGTTTTTTAACGAGTGTTTTGCTGAGTAACAATGGTGGTGATTCCCCAATGTTTGTTTGGTTGAAAGCAGCATGTGCTAGGCTGCGCGTCGGTGTTCTCGTTTAGCTGTAAAGTTTTGTAATCGTGGAGCAGTGCTTTGTAAAATAAAGGTGTTGAATGTGCATCTGCTAGCTGTTTTGTTGGAAAAAAGTTGCCAATGTACGAGGGGGTATGGGCTCAAAATTTTTAAACAAAATTTTGTAGGGTTTTGAGTTTAGGTTGCAGATCCAAGCTTCAATTTTAAATTGTGAAAAAATCTAAGACTTCCTATGTCTGGATTTTGAGTGACAGTCGTTTTTGTGAGGTCAGTTTGCATTAGAGAGATAGGGAGAATAATTAGTTGAACGCCTCCTAAATGAAAAACTGGCCATTTTGAATTTTTTGCCAAAATCTCCAAATTTATAGAAATTTGAGTGTGGATAAATGTTACTAGTCAACTGTTTGTCTAAAATCTTACACTTAATTACTTATGCTAATTAGCAAAGTAATTAATTAGTCATTTTTCCTCATTTTTGGTTATTTTCACTCCGGTAGAGGGTCGTTCGGATATTTTTTCAAGAACTTAACTTCGAATGGCTTTTATAAATACCAGACAATCTTTCGATACAGGCTGTTAATCCGATTTTTGATATAGGACTGAAACATGTACTCCTCTTGGTATCTACATGTGTACCTTTTTTTCATATTTTTCAATTTTTGGGCAGGTGTGAAGGCCTAGATGTGTTGTTGTACACTTATGCATACAGAAGATATAAAAACTTACCAATCCTAACCATCCTTGATTGTCAAACATTGGTGAAAGAAGTGGAGGCGAACAAAATGTGGTCATACGAGGCTCAAAGGTGACATTGGGTGTGTTTTTTTACTCAAAAACAACTATTTGTACCCCGGTTATGGACTTTAAACCTTTCAAATTACAGTGAAAAAATGTGCTGAAACTTGTGGAACATCAAGCAGTCAATTTTAATGTGTACGAAGAGTTTCAGTCATAACCAGTGACACTGTCGCCAAATGAAATCTACAGAATGACCACCCTTCAGTCGAAGGCCTGTAATAGCCGAAGCAGTCAACAGAAACGGATAAAATTTGGACAGAAGTCTCACAGAATGACCTCTACTAGTAAGTTCAAACAGTTTAAACCAAACTGGAACGGTCACCGGTTCCAAGATGGCGTATAACCAATTAAGACCTCTATGAACGGCAGGATGTGACGAGTGGTACCCTCCATGAGTCATTGTTTTTAAACGAGTGTTTTGCTGAGTAACAATGGTGGTGATTCCCCAATGTTTGTTTGGTTGAAAGCAGCATGTGCTAGAGCTGCGCGTCGGTGTTCTCGTTTAGCTGTAAAGTTTTGTAATCGTGGAGCAGTGCTTTGTAAAATAAAGGTGTTGAATGTACATCTGCTAGCTGTTTTGTTGGAAAAAAGTTGCCAATGTACGAGGGGGTATGGGCTCAAAATTTTTAAACAAAATTTTGTAGGGTTTTGAGTTTAGGTTGCAGATCCAAGCTTCAATTTTAAATTGTGAAAAAATCTAAGACTTCCTATGTCTGGATTTTGAGTGACAGTCGTTTTTGTGAGGTCAGTTTGCATTAGAGAGATAGGGAGAATAATTAGTTGAACGCCTCCTAAAGGCATTTAACCACAAAGAAAAAGTGTCTGGAAAAAATATACAGCTTAAAAAAAGTCCAAATAAAGAGTTTATAACATACAATTGACTTTGTTCAGATGGTGGTTTGCCTGCCGCTACGGGTCCATGGGATGAAGTTATGGATGAATTCCCCTAAATGTGTTCAAAAAATACCGCCATTAAAATGAGCTGTATATAAACGTAGTTGATATTTTTGTTTTCTTTGTGATTGAAACGCTACATTTGTTTCAGCATAGCCCAATAATCCCTATAATTTGATGGGTTCTACCGAATCGAGAAAACGACTAAATCATATTCACAACACACTGCAATAGCCTCGTAACTCCACGGTGGGTGCAAGGTGATCTGATGAATAACCGTGTGTTAATGCTCCTTGCGTTTACCTAGCTACGGGGATAAAGCTCTTAAAAAGAAGCTTTAACTTAAAACATTTGTGTTGATATGTTCGTAAATCTAAGACGATTATTCTTTTTCACTATACACATGGAAAAGAAGTTTGGTTTAATAACTATGTGACCCGTGCGTTTATGCTAGCAGAAACAAACAACATACTCAGTGTAAAAAATGCAAAATGTGGTTAGGCACCATGTAGCATAAATATATGCCATATAACATCTGTTTTACAAATTGTTGTGGTTGTAGCAATCTTGACATTATATTTGCAAAAACTGCAATTACAGTGGAACCCCGCTTAGAGACCACCTCGATAACACGACCACCTCACTACCAAGACCACTTTAGTGCGGTCCCAAATAATTTACTATGGTAATGCATTGTATTCTGTTTCAATAACGCGACCACCCCGGTTTCCAGACCAGGACCGCCATATTTTGGTCCAAAACTCTAAATTTGACTCCGCTTAAGTGACCACATGTGCTAAATAATTGCCTTTTTTACCAAAATAATAAGGTGAAATTTCTTTTATGATCAAAACAATAAGAATAAATGAGCGCACACGAAAGAAAATGTGGCAAACAGTACTGAATCTTGCAAGATAAACTTTAGATTTAAATTCATTCTGTAGTATCTGATAAAAATAATGGCATTTGGTAAAAATTTAGTAAAAATGCAGACGTTTAAGCTGCATATGGCGACAACTTGCTCCAAATCAAAATTCACTAACACGACCACCCCGCTAACGCGACCGCTTGATCACGGTCCCGTGGGTGGTCAGGTAAGCGGGGTTCTACTGTATTTCTTTTAATCGACGCCAACTGTGTTCGTTCGTACATTACCTTATGACGTCAGTGACACCTATCACCTCATGACGTAGTTGTTTTTCATCTACGTCATTATTTGCTTTATATATCGTTGTGCGATTACACACACAGATACATAGAAACACAACTTAATAAAGAATACATCTACGAGTGGAGTTTTACGGTTCTTCTATTTAGTGGAGGTTCCGCTGCCAGTCTAGTTTAGTTCCACTTCATGTCGGTACACATGGAGTCGTAACGAAAAATTATGTACTGGATATAGACGGCAGGGGATCCTGGAACCTGGTCCCGGCCAATTTAGATCGTTGAAAAACCCTGGCCCCACAATTGGTGAATACCCGACGTGATCTGAACCTGCAACCTTCCGATGAAAGAAAAATCAGCTAAAGCAAGATTGTGACCAAGTTCGCCGTAGAATTCCTTCTGTTGTCAAAAATCAAATCAATGCCTCCATTTTGGAAGATCTCACAATCAAGCTGATGCCTGCCCGACAAGAAACGCCCAAGAACTCGCCACAATAATCATTACCCAGTTGGCATTATAGTTCTGGAACAAAACGTGACAATCCACAACAATTTGAAGATATGACTGACGCTGATCTACTGCAAACATTTGACGAACACTGCGATACGGATGATTACAACTTAAAGAAAAGTTAGTGGTTTGTGCATCCTAGGCGATTTATCCCAAGCATTATTTAATCCCTTCGTTTGCTGAATACAGCTTTATTTGTGTGTTATACTACGAGTCTAAAGGCAAATACTGGCCTTGTCTATCGCCCAGAGTGGCGCGGATTTATATATAATACGCGAGTGGAAATTATCCACGCGCCACTGGTTCGCCCTTCACTTAAATACAAGAGCTCTAGTATAACCATTTTCATCCTGAATGCATCAATGAAAATGGCCATCAGTCTTATGACTCTTCAAAGCAGGCAATGCCAAATGCACGAGTAACCTGCAGAGTCCTTGGTCAAACTTTTATCACTGACAATCTGCATTGTCAAAACGTTTTTTTTATACTTTTTGCATCCTCTTTTGTTGAATAATGCTTGGTTTAACATTCGGCCTACAGCATAACCACTAACCATATTTGTCCTTGCTTAAATATGTTCTTATTATTGCTTTTAATGCCTACTCTAGGGGGGACCTGGTCCCGGCCAATTTAGATTGTTGAAAAACCCTGGCCTCACATGGTTGAACACGTGGTTGACACTCTCCCATAACGAGAGAACCGGCGCGCAGCCTAGCACATGTTGCTTCCAACCGTATAAACATTGGGGATTCACCACCATTGTTATCCATCAAAACACTTGTTTAAATACATAGAGGGCCACATGTCATTTCGACATGGAGGTCTATTAATTGGTTCCCGCCATCTACAGTAGGCGGCGCGAAAAGACCTAACCCTTATTTTGTCCACATATTTGTTTTAGTACTTTATACCTTGCAGTATGACTACGGTTTGAAGTGTCAACAACGAGAATATTAATCTAGTATTTCTTTATTCATTTAATGGGTGATTTTGATATGAAGAACAAGTCCACTGTAAAAATACAAGTGTTATATTTTGTATTTAATAATAAAATAAATGAATTACGAATAAATCTAATAAATATTTATGTTTAAAACCATCAATGAGTGAACTATATTTAACTAACCATAATCCAAAAATGTCATTAGTTGTCCATATCTTCGCTTGCTTCACGGACAGCAATTTCTGCATATTTAAAGAACCAATAGGTTAGATATAACGATCACAGACACAAATAGAGAAATATAAGTGTACACGCGAACACGGAAACCCGTACTAACACACACGTTTAAAATGACTTAAGATAAAAAATAATTAGTATAGGATAGGATATTCATGTATCTAACCGTCAATAGGAAAACGTAATCGTTCTTACACCGGTATAACTGTCATATTACCATGGGCCGACCGTCAGGTACCGGAACTGTTGCACGATTTAGACGTTTATTCAATTTTATTAGGATAAATTTACTGAGTTGAGGCAGTATCCAGTAAGTATCTTGTCCAAGTATACTGTAACCATTCGACTAAACGGCGACACACTGGTCCACAAAGCTGTTCGGTCGGATTAAGTTATTGCCGCACTGGGGACCAATTTATTAACAATAAACCATGAGACATAACATTATGAAACTTTTACCTTGAAGCTGCAGCTAAAAAAACAATTTAAAAAAATAATACCCTTCTGGTTTTTAACGCCCCAGGGGAATTCCCTTCAATTTATCACCCAAAATATTGGTTTCTGCATATCTAGGCCATGTTGTCTAACAAATGAAAAAGTTATATTACGTTTTCGTTATTCCTTCTGGTAGATGTCGGGGCGACTTGCCATGCCTGTCAAGCGTTTAACAAAGAAAAAAACAGAAAAAAAAACGGACAAAAACACAGACATAACATTATGAGACTTTACCGTGAAGCTGCTTCATCATTTGGTTCCAATCACCCCAACGTCTGCGCCTGCGTGCTGCTTTCATTAGTTTTAATTGAAACGCATCAGTTATTTGACTCGACACCAAAATCGCTAGCACAAACAGAAGAATCGCCTTGTTCATCTGCAAGGATATCTTTTAATCTCATAAAACTTACACAATCAATTGAATCCTACCTTGAAGGTTTCTTTAAGTATTGGATAAATTAAAAGATACAGCCAAGTTATACCCGATTTCTTTTTTCCCCGTGTTTTGATGGTAACTGCGAAAACATTGAAGCTGGAAAAAGAAGAAGTCGAAGCGTTCGTTGCTCCCGACTCGTCTTAGTAAAATGTCTCCGATTTCAAGTTGGGCTGACTATCATTGTCTCGTTGCTGTGCTGATCAACGCAAACAGTGGTGTTATAAAGCTATCATGTATGTAGGTTCTTTAAATATAAAGACCACTTAAGTACTTAATGCAAAAATACTTACAAATACTACGTATATGGGATAAGCACTACATGATAACAAAATATCATTGTGCTTTCTTCGATTCCCAAAAAAACAAATTTTTATTTAACTCCGTTTTTTTGCACCATTCTCGTAGTGGGATGTCATGTTTTTCATAAACAATTTTTGTTCGATAAACGATCTACAAAAATAACTAAATGGGCTAAAACTACTGCCAATGGATTTTAGCTAGAGAATTATTACACACGCAAGTTTTTGCGCCTTTCGACGGGTGACAGTAACAATTGCAGTGTGTTGTAAATTTTAGAGACTTTCATTTTTCGTAAAACCCATAAGTTTTTCCAACAAAACGAACATACTGTTTTATTGTTTAATACATTTGTGATGCTATATTTTAGTGTACCAACGTTTAGGTCCAAGCTTAACGCCACTGTTTGTTTTGATGAGCACATCAACCGGAAAATGCTAGTCAGTTGAATTGGAAACCGGAGACTTTTTTTCCGAAACGATGAAGTTTCAACGACCAAAACGATTAAGTAGAAACGAACGAACGCTAAGACTTCTTTTATTTACAGATTTAATGTTTTTACAGTTTCTATCAAAACTCAAGAAAAAAATAATAGCGTTTAAGTTTAACCTTTATTTGAACAATAAATTCTAAAACATAGAAATGCTAAAACATCGAATAAAGCAAATGTGAATAAAGTGTTGCTTTTGCGAGCCCAAGACAATGTAAGTGATGAGTCGAATTGCCATGAGTATTTTAGTTGATTAAGTTGTAAGCTGTGTTTTGTTATTACAAACTTTGCTTTTAGGTATAATGTTAATACAAAACATTTAAAAATGGGAAGTTTCAACTTACGAGACGCCCACGAACCAATATTGTTTTCAAACTTATTCTTGAGACAAAGCTTAATGGTGTTTGCAAGAACGAGTTCAAACGTTAACCACCACATTTTGGCTCACCATGAAACCAACTCTACTTTGTATGCGGAATAAATGTGCACTAAAGGGTCTATTTCCATTTTTATTGATTTTAATAAACTGTTCTATAGAAGTTTAAGACCTTTATAATTTTATACATGTGATAATAGTGTATTACTAGAGAGTGTCAACCACGTGTTTAATCACCACTATTTGTAAAACACATGTTGTATGGCATAAATTTATGCTACAGGGTCCCTAACCACAATTTGTATTTTATACACTGAGTATGTAGTTTGTTTCTGAGTATGTAGTTTGTTTTGTCCGGCTCGTTGGTCTAACGGTTAAGTGCGTCGCCTTTCAATCGAAAGGTTGCAGGTGCGAAACTGGTCGCTATCTAGTCGGTTGTGTCCTTGGGCAAGGCACTTTACGGACATTGCCTGAATCCAGCGGATTAATGGGTTCTACCAAATTGAAGGAACGTGTTTATCATATACAACACACTGCAATAGCTCCGGTAACCCGACGATGGGCGCGAGGTGATATGACGATTGCCCGTGTGTTAACCCCCTTGGTTTTCCCATTCACGGGGATAAAGATGAATATCATATCCTATAAACGCATGGGTCCCATAGTTATCCAACCAAACATCTTTTCCATGTGTATAAAGAATAAACGTCTTAAATTTACGAAGATTTCACCACAAATGTTTTAAATTAGAGCTTCTTTTCAAGCGTTGTATAGTGAAATGGAGCTTAATTCCCCAAACAGCTGGATTTAGTTTAGCACGGTTTCAGGGAATTCCCCTAGGTTTAGAAGACAAGTTTCTGATTTTACATATATGGCTCATGTTATGTAACAATTCTTAAAGTTTTAATCTGATTTGTCGACTCCTTGTTGTAATCTATGTAAACGTTTTCTTTCTTTTAAATGAAACAGTGTTTAATGGTCTAACAATTCACCAAATCTGATTAAACTAGAGCAGCCATTCAAGCGATATGCCCCCAAAAGCTAATTTATTAGAATAAAACGTTTTGGTTTTTAACGTCTCAGGGGAATTACCCTGGATTCATTACCTTTTATTACTCCTTTTGGTAGATGTCGGGGCGACTTGGCATGCTTGTCACAATCATGATTTAAGAAAAAATCCTATTTTTAGGATATTTCCCTAGGTAATTTTTTCTTTCTTCTAAATGTTAAATCAATGACTAATACACTTATATTCCACCAAATCTGATTTTAATTGTAACAGTCGTTCAAGCGGTATGCCCAAAAAAGGCAATTTTTTGGAAAAAAATGGCGTTTGGGTTTTTAACATCCTAGGGGAATTTCCCTGAATTTATCAACAAAAATTTTGGTTTTTGCATATCTAGACCATGTTGTCTAACAGATCACTAAGTTTTATTGCGATTCCATTACTCCTTTTGGTAGATGTCGGGGCGGTATGGCATTCCTGTCACTATCATGATTTGAGAACAAAATCTTATTTTTTAGGGTATTAAACTAGATCATTTTTTTCATTTTTTAAGTATTAAATCAGTGACAAATGCACTTACATTTTACTAAATCTGATTCCAATTGGAGCAGCCGTTCAAACCCTATGCCCAAAAAAGCTAATATTTAAAACAATACCGGTATGGTGTTTACCGTCTCAGGCGAACACCCAAAATTTTGGTTTCTGTATATATTGACCATGTTGTCCAACAAATGACCAATATTTCCATTAACCTTTCTGGTACATATCGGGGCGACATGCCATGCCTGTCAAGCGTTTGACGAAAAAACGAAAAAACGGACAAAAACAATGTGTTCCATTTTTTCAAACCCATGATGATTAACCGCAATAATATTGGCTTTTAACGTGTTTCATTTTTCCATATGGCAAAGTTACTTTTGCACATGAACGTAAATATAAGAGCCAAAGTGCAGCATACATAACTAATTCAAATTTAGGCAATCAGCTCAAGAAAATAAAATGCCAAAAAAGGTAAGTATGTTTAAAAAACGTCAATAGTAATAGCTTCATGTTATCATGGAAAATCTCTTAACCTAAAAATACACAAGTAAATAAATTTCATATTACCATTATATAAAACAGCTAAACAAATATCCATTTTGAGGTAGAAGCTGTTTGGTATCGACGCCAGTCCGTTAACGACATTTTTTTCTTTTTTTAGATACCGATTCTCTCGCATAGCGCTTTAAATGCGTCGCACTTAACCACAAGCTTTTCCAAATGGAAGAAAATAAATAAAACGGTTATTTAAAATAATTATTATTCAATGTTGACATCAATCACGCATTAATTCTGTTTTACAATGCAGTAAGGTATATCCAACTCATACGACTCTAACCTATTGGTCTGATTTTTGTCGAAGTCGTTTAACTAATTATTTTACCTATCTCTCCAATGCAAACTGACATTACACAGAGGGATCTCACTCAAAATCATACCATAGAATGTCTTAGATCTTATTTATTATTTAAAATTTAAGCTAGGAAGCTAGGACATTTTTAGATGGAGATACACCATTAACACCTTTATTTAAAAATAACTTCTTCACTATTACAAAACTTTACAGCTGCTCTGTGTAGGTACAAACATTCGGGAATCACTACCATTGGTACTCGCCAAAAAAAATACCGTGGTAGGAGAGGTCCACATGTTATTGCAGGCGGCACATGCATCGAAATTTCTTCTTTTTTTAAACTGTTTAAGTGCACAATGAGCTTGACGCAACTGCACTAGTAGTCATATCATCTGAAGTAATGTAATTCTAATACAAACCACCCACAGCGGTTTTAAGCATACAGACGTGGACTTTTTAGTTTTGGTTTACCAAAGGGATAATAAATTTTCGTACACAAATTGATTTATACAGCTATAAACGCTGTTCAGATAAGAATTTCACCCAGTAATGCACTCGGTCGATCTGTTTTCCGCTGCACCATATGTAGCTCCATTTTGTCGATGGTCATCGCCATTACTTGATCACGTGGGCAAACGCATAGCTGAATGACGTCTTAGATCTCCGATTGTTGAAGAACACGGGGACGGATTTATAGCGCTTGACAAGATGCTTTGTTTTGAAAAAAAAATGTGCTTCTGACACGAATATTTTTTTGTTAACTGTTCTTGGAAAGACGATTGGTTGGGTAATGAGACCCATGGGTTTATGCTTGCAGAAACAAAACTATGGCAGTCCGGTTGAAATGTTCTGGAATGTTAGATAACTTGGACCTGGCGTGCACATATCTGACAACCACATATATTGTGTAATTACCACGGATAACAAGATCGGTTTGTTACCTCAGGGACCCATGCGTTTCCGCTTGCAGAAACGAAGTAAATACTATATAAAGTACACCAAATGAGGTTAGAGACTCTGCTTGCATAAACACATAGCATAAATTGTATTTTATAATATAGATGGTTAAACACAAGAAATCCAGTATAAGTACGTTCTTTAATAAAGGTTAATTCCGAGTTCTCCGATAAACATTTTTAGGAATTTAAGGTAACTAGATTTATTTTTTAATGCGTCTGTGCTCATACTTACTTACACATTACATCTTTGTAATATCAATTAGAATGCACTTTGATGACACGAGTACAATTGCTAAGAATGGTCCGTACTCTATAAAATAGCGCCGACGTCTGCTTACCTTAAATTATTCATGGTAAACCACAACAACATTAGTATAAACATCTACCAAGTTTTTAACCACGACGTTGCCGAGTTCATACAACCTTTTAAGAAACTTGGGTTTTTGTAAATTGTGTACCCGCCGTAGGCGCCAAGCAAAGCCAACACGCCAAGGGAAAACTTCATTTCTCTCATCATTCTAATCATGATAGGATGGCTTTCCATGTAATTCCTTATAATGGAAGCACGCGCATTTGCGTGAGGAAACGGTTTATCAGGAATCTCCTCGCCAAGAAATTCGCACAGTGGCGCCCATCCGTCTTTAAAGTTGTACACAAGAAGCTTGTCCTTTGGTGCATTCTGTAGTAAATGTTGTAGTGTGATAAGCGCAAACTTGTTGTATGTTTGCACACTTACAAGAAGGATGTTTGCGTTGTGGGTTCTATATAAACGTTTCAACACCAACTCGCTTCTGTCATATTTGGACCAAGGCCACCGTCGGCGTGAAGATAATTCTACTTGCACTAAAAAGAGATTTTGTATACAAACACATTTTTTAGTATAAAAAAACTATATAATGGCCACATTTAATAATCCCATGTCGGCTTTAACTGCATACCACATATAAATGCAGGCTACATACTGGTAGACTCTGTGAAACGAAAATATTGCCATCCAGAATACGACAAAACTTGCATCAGTATATACAAAGGATCAGAATCAATCGACGTTAATTGAGTTAGGAGGCTTCGGTACCAAGAATCCTCGTCTCGAATAGAAACCACAATCTGTACACAGTGCAATTATAAATCGTGTCCTATTTAAAGACTTGTCGTAAATGCTGAACTTACTTTGGCATCTGGGTAAGCCTTTAAGATTTCATCCCAAAACAGATAACAGGGACTATCGACGACTGCATCAACGCCGTCGTACATTCTTCTAAAGTCCTTAGCTGTTCCTCCATATTTTATTAGTTTGCGCCATTCTTTTCCCAGGTACCAAGAGTTTTCCAGCCAGTCGTATGTATTGTATCCGAACTCTTGGAACACTGCTGCCATGGTTTTTATTCCAACAAATTGTTCAATTCTTATTGGTGGATTTTTAAATTGTCAGCTCACTAATATCTAGTGATGGGATTCAAGAGTTTCGCATGGGTTCAGTCGAACCTGTTCTTGGAACGCCGGGATAATCACTG
>CH001286.1:627829-650918 GCA_000149265.1 Ciona savignyi | reverse complement strand
GGTGAGGAATCTGTATCTGAGTTAATATTGTCCTCCTCTTTTTCCATGTTTGATAATTGTTGATTTCTTTTAATTTCTTCTGGTGTTTTATATTCACTGTTTTCTCTTGGGTCTGTATTTGATTTATTTATGAGGCTGTCCATTGTCGAATTTTGATTTGGTGCTCCAATGACGTTTGATTTAAATTTTCTGGGTGTAGATTTTGGCCTTGGTACTTTTTTGATCTTTCGTTGAGGCAATACTACGTGATCCATGGTTTCTAGGACAGTCATATCTAGATTTTCATCATGACTTAATGTTTCCAGAGCATTAAATTGGTTTGTTAATGTTGGAAAAATGTCGTTGACTTGAGGTGGGGAGGGTTGATAAGGGTTTTTAAAGGTCCGTTTTGGCCGGATCCAGTCTCCCAATGTTGGTTTTGGTGGAGAAGGGTTGCCTTGGAATAAAGGTGGTGGGATTGCGGATCTACATTTTCTTGTAATGTGGCCATACACTTTACAGAATGAGCAGTATCCTTTCCTGGGGCATTTGCTTTGAAGATGGCCCCTTTCTTTGCAATATCTGCAAAGTTCCAAGTGGGATTCTCCCGGTTTAGTGACGGTGATCCATTTGCCACCTATTTTTACTACTTTCGGAATATTATTGATGTTGATCTCCATGAGGTTTATTGAAAGCCAACCGTTTTTTATGTTTGGAAAGTTTCTATGGTTGCCAAAGTTATAGCTTTTATATGTGCCCCATTTATATTTATTGACCATGTGTTTAATATGCCGTTCTGTTATGGTGCATGGGATCGGATGTAGCGTGACGGTCTCCACAGGTGGCTGAGGGAGCATAGCCGTCACATTCATAGCCGATCCTTTTGGTCCAATAAACATTTCTGTATTTTCATTTACAGAGTCGATGGTCTGCTGAGTCAAGGAGATCGGGTGTTCCTGTCCATCATCCTTTAAGGTTATCAGAAATTCACATTCACGGAAGCTCTCCATGATGACCCCTTCGATCAAAGGGGCAAGATATTCAAGAGGTCCGTCTTCTGAGAATATCTCCATGAAAGAAGATATACTCATATATTCAACGGTTACCGGTAAGTTTTATTACAATTGTTCTCGGTAAGTCTATATTGATGTCCGGAATCTCCTTTCCAGTATTCATGATGTTTAATTTGTTTTTGTGTTGTGTATGTGAATATGTTGTGTGAGAGATGAATTTAGGTGGCCGTAAGGTGGCGCTATTTGAAGGAAAATTTCGATAGCGCTTCGCCGTCTAAGTTTTTGGGAAAAGTACACAAAAACAATCAAAACAATTAAACGGCACGCAAAAGCAATTATTAGTGTTGCCTAAGGGGGGAAAAAAATGAATACAACAGTAAAAAAGGCAACACTAATAATTACGAAAAAGGTTTACCAAAAAAACGACAAAAAGGTGCGAGAAAAAAATTGTGCAAAGCGAGACAGAGTACTATACTAAACTCACCGAGTCTCCCGTTTGAAGTGAAGAAATAAATCCACAATGGTAAATCCACAGTAAACGATGAATAAACGACGAAATAATCCAAGTTTCTATTTGAATCTGGTAGCGTTAGATTTTGCCGAGCAAAATTTCTTACCTTATTCAAATAGAATATAATTTATAACAATTGACTGGTTTCGATCACACTCATATACAGGTATACGTATATGTCACTCTTGCTAAGAACGCTAGCAGATCCGGTTTTAATGCCACACATGTTACTGATTTTTATATGAAGTATATTATTCAGTTGAATGTTTAGTAAAACCCTCCGGTAGGTAGCACCAAAGCGCTTAAACAGTAACAAAACTAGAGTTTTGCTCAAGGGGAATCCCCAATGCAAGCAAAACATGAGAATGTAGAAGGCGAATTTACAAATTGTATCCATAAGTAAATTGTTTAAATAATTGATTTATTGTATTATTATTAACAAACAAATTTTCAGCAATTATTACGTTTAAAACTATAATCTTATATAAATATATTGTTACTACACCTCTGCAGTAGTTTTTTGGTTCGTTGATTGTTTATGGTTGGTTGAGTTTGGTTATATTTTATTTCTATGATTTGTCCTTGTCGATTTTACGTTTTGATTTATATAGTCCTTTTCGAGAAGGCAGCAGTTTATTTTAGCGATCAAGGAATTAACGGGCGCGCATTGTTAAAGTATGTTTTTTGTTCTATAGTTTTCCATTTTTCATTGAATAGCGTCTTACATGCATTTATGTTTAGTTTCGTTACCGCTTAAAACTTAATAAAGAAAGAGGGAAAAGGGCGTGTCAACTTTACTGCGTGCTACCGTAACAATACATAGCAATCTATTACATTAAATAATTAGTCTTGGGTACGAGCTATAAATTACATTTTGACCAAAAGAAATTACAATAAGTTTTGTTTTTTTCCGAAGCGAAGGTCATAAGTTTCGTTTAAACATCGGATAGATTAAACTTAAACAGTATCATAATTGATCGAATAAGTTAATCTTTACCGGATAGGTTAAACTTTAAGAGAGTTTAAACAGCCATAAGTGAACAAGGACAACTATTTTCCACTGAGTCGCTTATTTCAGCAAAGTTTAGGATCTATTATTATTCGCAATGGCGGAGCAGTCAATACGTCCTGATGATCTTGCTCTAGTGGTTCGAGTATCTGAAATCGAAGAAGAGAAAGATGAATCAGCAAAAATGATGGAATCCAATATATACCCACGGAAGCTGGTGGAACATTTGAACAAGTAAAGTATAATTGACTATGTTTACAAATCATCGCAAAGTACAAGTTTTAAGTATCTGTGTGGAAATTAATCGTATGTCGCAAAAGTATGTTTATAATCTGATTTTGTTACTAACTATCTAAGAAATTACTTGGTATAGCAATAGCTACAACAATTGTTATATTTTAGACCTGGATTATTGATTTCTAGTATATAAACACATTAAAAGTCGTTATAGTACCGCGGGTTAGTGTGTCGTCATTCAGCCAAAAGATTGTCGGATCAAAACTGATTGTTAGCTAGTCAGTTGTGTTGTTGGAAAATGCAATTAACTGACTAATGGGTTAAACTAGCATAGTAGCAAAGTATATAATGTTGAGCAAATTGTGATAGTTTCAGCAACGTGAGTTACAGGGTAACCTCGATCCAAGCAAAACTTAAAGTTTTAGACTGGCAGAGTTTTTATCCTGGAATCCTCTTTATATATTTTGTTGAATAGACAATAGAATGAAAAAATAAGCATTAATCTGGATAAAAGAGATTAGGTTTATTTGGAATTTGGTACCAACCCGACTCTTTGGGTAAGTTTTGAATAAGTTTTTTAAACGTCACTCAGAGCGAGGTATATAAATTGATATAACCTTTCGGCCACACGTATGTCACTGAGAGCCGTATAAAAATTGTGATAACCTTTCGGCCACACGATCGTTTCACTAACCAATTCTTACTCATAGACAACGCAAAAATAAGAAGTACTGTGACTTCACAATACACGTCGGTGACCAAGAGTTTCCAGTTCATCAGAATATACTTGCAGCCGGAAGCGAATACTTCAATGTCATGTTTACATCAAAGGTGGGTGGAGTAATTAATACGAATTAACTTGATAGGAGAATTAAAGAACAGATATTTGTTAACTTGATAAAGATTCTGAAGCTACTAAGAACAGTCCAACTAAATACCTTAGATGATTATAATTATCTAATTTAGTTTTTTTTTGATTAGTTGTAAAGTTATTGAATCGAAACGTTCCACTAGTCTATAAGTTGTGTCTTGGGGCAATGTTCTTATTGGATATTGTCTGAACCCAGAAGGATTAATGGGCTTTAATAAACGTATAGAAAATTCCCAATCATATACTACACACTAGTATGGTAATCAACAGTGGACATGGGGTTTTCTGCTAAATGCCAATGTACGAATGTTTCCTTACATATTCACAGCAGAATTATTGCTTTTCGAGTTAAAATGTGTATAAGTAGACAACGACTGAACTATGGAGGTTAATCATTTATCAACATAATAACACTACAATAGCTTTTGGGTAACTTAACAGTTTGTACTTAATGCTTAATATTTTCTTGATCAGTTTTTGGCCTTGTAATAAATAGCAGCAAACAAATTACATCACTACACAGGAAAAGACGGCAAGACGAACAGTAGTTAATACACATTTTAAATAAAAATATACTAAAATAGCGGATGCGGCCGCGTCAAATAGGCCTATTAATCTGTTAAAATGAAACCCCCAAATAGATGAAAGAATCATTTGAAAAGCAAGTTGCGATAAAAGATATTTCTGAAGATTGCATGAAGTGGATTTTAGACTTTCTTTATTCTGGAAAGATTAAGTTTACACTTAAGAATATCAAAGAGATAATTCAATCTGCTGCACTAATGCAAATACAAGGTGATTTGATAATTTATTAAATTACTTACCGAGTGTGGGATAGGGTATTAATGTCTATTTCAATTAATTGGAAACCGGGAAAATAACACACGGACAATCGTCAGATCAGCTCGCGCTTACCGTCGGACAGTGAGTTGTGTATGATTCACACTTTCCTTCAATATGGTAAAATTAATCCGCTGGGTTTAGTCAATGTTAGTTAAGTGCTTTGCCCAAAAACACAACAGAATAGCCAGCAACTAGTTTCGAACCTGCAACCCTTCGACTTGAAGGCCATGAACTTAACCACCAGAATAATCTGTGGAATAATTTGGGATCAAAACCAGCCATTGGAAAATAAAGATATTAGCGATTTCCAGAATAGCTATATTGGCTAATCAAAGTTTTTGTCATAGTCCACATTATGGTTTGTTGGAGCACACAAGTTTTTAAGGGCCGCCATGATAGCATGAAATAAAAAACCTTCAATGTGGCTATTCGTTTCCTACAATATTTTTTAATAAACGAACCATGCTTAGCCTACTAGAGATAGATATATTACATACATAATTAATAACAATTCAATTGAATTGTTTTCCAGAATTGCTGGATCTAGCTACTGAGTACGTGATGCAAGTTTTGAGTCCACAAAACTGTCTTCATTTCTTCCAAATCGGGAAGTTACATCTTTTGGATGACTTGGCAAATGCTGCAAAGAAATATTTACTGAGTCACTTTGGTAAAGTGGCCCAGCAAGAATGGTTTGTAGATTTGGATTTCCAAGATTTGGAAATGTTTCTTTCTTCACAAGATGTGGTTGTAATAAACGAGAAAAAGGTTTATGAAGCTTTAATGCGTTGGCTTATACATGATTTCGATTCAAGGAAGAAATATTTTCCAACTCTGTTTCAACATATACGTTTGTCTGTGCTGCCACTCAAATACATTGAAGACGTTATCAGAAAAGAGGTAGGAACGGTTTTTAATACAATCCTTTTTTGCGGCTTTAAAACTGGCCGTTATTGAAGGTGAATTTTGGATTACACCTAGCTGCAGTAAAGCTTGGGCTATTGAACTACCCTGCATTTTTGTAGAAAATTGACAGATATACATTTGATAATGATAATAAGCTGTGTATGATGTTGATGTTTAGGTATTTATCTTTAGTTTGAGGTACTTTCCTAGTGCTATTTTATTTCTTAAACTATGTATTATGTCTTCTGTTGAACTATTTCATATCGCTTTTATATTTTGTTTATTTAGACTCCAATCTTTCTGCTTATTAACCACAGTTTACAGAACTTTCTTTATGAATTTCGAAGCTGTTATGAGACGATAATGCAACATTACTATTTGGTTGGGAGTAAAACTAATATTGAGGCCAACCCACGAAAGGGATTACTTTCAGGTAGGAAACTTGATAAATGTAACATTTTCGTCATTTAATAATTGCTTTTTCTTTTAACAGATTGCAACCTTGGATTTATTACTACTGGGATATATAATCATATTGATATCCATCTATCAGAAAACAAATTTCAACTCCGCAAGGTATAAATTTTTGAGGCAAAACATTTTACATAATTATAAGTTTTTCCAGGTTCCTTTTTGCTAGTAAATGTTAAAAAATCTGCGGCAATTAATGTTATTTTTTTTAATATTGGGTTTAATATACATACCTGTTTTTTTTATACGAAATTGTCATAATATGTGTAGTTACTGACTGTTATAACAATATTTTAATAAAGCTGGAAAACTGTAACAAAATTGAAAATTATTTTATAGGTCAATATTAATTGTGCTTCTATTCTATCTTCCTGTATTCACGGTAACAATGGTTACGTCTGCGACCGCTCTGACCTCTATTGGTACAATGGAAAAACATGGGAAACATTTGTTCAACTGCCAGATGATTTTGAATGCCAGTATATGGTCTATAGTGGTTGGTAGATTTAAATTTAGATAAAATAATACATTATTAAATTACATTTATTTATGATAAGCTGGTTAGATATATCTCTGATTAAGGCGCAGTGGATTCTACAACAACTAAAATAAAGCCTTAATCATATTAATTACATTACAATAGCTTCAGTAGTGGCACATCTTGTGTATATAAGGGGTTGTGTTACAGATCTATGCATGACCGTATTCACCCAAGATATATTTTCAACTTTATAGATTTACCCGTTAAAGTGTAAACATTTTTTTTAGATTTACTTGCAGTTCCATCAATTTATCTTTTTGGAATCGTTATAACTGAGATATCTCGAACATCTACTACACGAGGCAACCAGACATATATAAAACCAAATAAAGAAACAAGTTACCAAATTTATAAGTTTAACATTAAGTCCAAACAATTTTACTTAGTGGTAAAATGTTTCACTCCATGGCGAACTGGTGCTTCTGTTGTGGCTGGTAAAGGTACGAAATTCATTTTAGTTCTTGTAGATCAATGCATATTAATTCACCGATGATTTACAGATACGATGTGCATCATGGGAGGTTACCTTTATCGCCATGGATCGTCCAACATAAAAACGGGTATTTTTATTCGGAGACATTTCTTTAATTTATTTTCTCGTTCTTTTTTATCACAACGAGATAACACATGGCGTTATTACACTGCATCATCAGGAAGGGATCGCGAACTGGAGAGCTGATCCTAATCTTCTTACAGCCTTACATATAACCAGTTCTTAAACTCCTTAAATCTTATTCAAATAGAATATAAAACATGTGAATTAATAACACGTTACCAACGGTAAAACTAAAAACGTAATATAAAACTAAGCTTAATAAAACACAACCTCACTGAATGATCGTCACATTGAAATGAAATGATAAACCAAAGTCATTAAAAAAAATAAAATACATGACTGATTTTGTGACGTAATAAATAAAGGGGACTAAATAATAGGATCACCACAATCACATTACCTCGTTCCCAATGTCGTTTACTGAGGCATTGCCTTGTCTTGAACTAAATGAGACTTTTCTCACAAGGAAACAATGGACCAGCTAGCAACCAGTTTCCAACCTGCAAATTTTTGGCTTAAAGGCAGAACAATTAACCCTCCAAGTTATTTATATTAACAACTAACAAAAACAGTTCTAGGCATTTTAACCGGTTTATTTTACAGCTTGTGATCTTGTTGACATACGTAACCTAAATAAAGAAGATGGTTATCACTGCTGGGAGATTGCACAAAACCTAAACATTCCTAGAGCTGACTTCGCAGCTGCACAGCTTCATTCCCGCATTTATTCCTTTGGTAAAATTGCTCCACACATTTCTTTAGTTTTTCAACTAAGTTGATTAACCTTTCCAAGGTGGAATTGGCAAAAACAATGAACAACTATCAAGCGGAGAGTTCATGGATCTCTCTGATGGGGTTTGGAACAAACTCACAAACGATGTTCCCCTTCCACTTGGTTCTTCATCAGCATCTTGCGTGGGTGACCACATTGCAGTATATGGAAAGTAGGTTTAAATGCTGAGGTTGCTTCACGCTAGATTGCAGGACACTTTATAAGACACATTGCTCTATGCCATCTAAGAGAACACATTGCTTCAAGCCAGTTTATAAAACCCTTTCTTAAGTCAGTGTCAATACTTAAAATAAAAAGGGTATTTTGTATTTTTTCTGAATTGTGCTTAAGGCCAGATGTTCGAATACTGATATGGTACGACCAGTTTTCTATTCTGCAACCCTTCAACTTTTCAATTAAAATATTAATATAATACATAGATAATTGAAAAACTTAAGCATAAACACCTTTACTAAGTTCGGGTATGAGAAGTAAATCCAACAGTATGTGAGTAAATAATTAACAACACTTATTTAAATATGAATTTATATATAAAACAACAGGATTACAAGTTCATCATGTGTTTAAAACTTGCCTAATACAAAATAAATAATTATTAAAAATAGGAGAGAAAACCTAGAGAAAATCTTTCTATTCAACTCCTTCAATGAAGAATGGGAGGTGCTGGAAAATGATAATCAAGAATCTTGAACATTTCCTGACTTTTCCAGCACCAGGTTTAGGAAAAGGTGGATTTCTATGGGTCTAAATTGAAATTCATTCCTTTAGGTGTGTTTCTGTCTAATTCCTATTTTTTTATTGGCATAAGAAATTGTGAGATTAAGCTGAGAATTTTCGCATGTTACGTTTTAGATTTAACCTGTTGGTGATCTTTGATATATGTACTATTATTATTCACAATGTTATTATTGTTTTCACTTTCATAGTAAACTAACCTGCAAGTGTGCGTGAGGTAAACCGACCATTGCCCGCGTGATCACACTCTACTTATGAGGATAAATCTAAATATCCTACAAATTACAGTGGTACCCATTTAGCTTGCTGAACATAGGCCCTACCAGGTTTTTTACTACATTCTTAATTTCCTCCTACTGTTTTGCTTTAGTTTTAGATTGTGCCTTCCTTCACCAATAATACGTAGTGTAGATTCTTCTACGTTGGTAACCTGCATTTACCCCCAGAATCGTTACACTATGGTAGCGTTGGAATTTCCCAAGGCAAATGTCTAAACGTCTTTTTTAAACGCGCACAATTTCTTCTCGGCCTTTAATATATGGTTTTCTATAAATGTAAAATACAATAAAAAATGGCGTCAGGAAATTAATGCTCAACAAATGCGATAAAAAACTTACCACGTGATTATCGTTGCAGATATATCGCTATAATTCAGTAAGTCAATTTCAACCAGTTTCTTTAACAATATTTGGTTAACCGCTTAGTACTCATTCAAAAAGGAAAAAAACAATGAAATGTTGCATAAATAAATGAGGCAAGTTTGTGACGTCACAACAATCTTAAAATGTTTGGGATTTCCCGGTCTATCATCAGGGGCACACAATGAATGTCGCTCAAACAACATCAAACGAAGTCAACATATAGTTGTTACACGAAGTAAACTTATTTTAATCAAAAGACTTCTGTTTTTTCTGTTGTAAAATTAGTACGCTGATAGAGCTTAGTAAAGGGTTGTTCTTAGTTAAACTCCCGACTTAGAAGACTGGTAGGCTAGATCAGGGATGTCCAACCTGGCGGGCCGCCAGTGCGGCCCACCTGAGATTTTTGTGCGGTTCGCTAGTCATTTTGACTCCAAGTAGTATTTTGAACTTTAAATCTTAGCCTAATTAAAATGTATTAGTCAGCTTTTAGGGGCGCATTAAGAATCAAAATTGCAGAAAGAAACATACTGACGACTTATCCCATTGACTTTGTTTTGTAGGAATAAGTTTTTGTTTCTTTCTATATGTGTGTTATTTGTTTCTATTTTCAAAAGTGAAATTAATGGCTTTTAATTGTTTCTTTATGTACTCATTCAGGGTTGGAATTAAGAGATCGCTAATCGCTATTCGCGAACCGTTTTCTAAAGTTCGCGAATTACAAAATTTAACAAAATCGCGAAAATATAAATTACCGGTACTGATTTCGCGAACTTTCAATAATAAATCCTTAACACGTTAATATAACAAGTCTTGCCTTCAACGTATCATTATTTATTTACCTTTACTTTGCATTATTGGCGTATAATAAGCATTTCTATCACAACGCAACAATCGCCATAATGCGTTCATATACCTCGATTCCCTTATTTATTATTGGCGACATGCGGCACAACCCTTTTGAATTTACGTTTATTGCAGATTATCATACTTCTAATAAACGGTACTGTCTGCTTTATGTAATAAAAATCTTTCTGGTTGTTTAAGGCAATTTATCATAACCAAACATTTTTTGAGCGCTTAGGCTGGATTCACACCAGAACGACATTTTGTCGTACGTCCGACAAAAACGTTTTTGTCGTAAGCGTGTTTTTCGTTTTTTGTTTTGGTCGATTCACACCAACAAAACGTGTTTCGGTCCGACGGTATGCTGGAGTATGGACAAACACTTATAACTAGAATTTTATATGAAAATAAAGGTGAAGACATCATAATTTTTAATTGGTATTCAGAGTAATATCGTCATAGGACACCAATTAATTTAGATAAATCCTATATTTGATAAACTAAACATGCTAACAGAACCTTAAAAAATCACATTTTTGAAGTATGACAACCTAACTTTTTTCTGAATTACTTATAGACTGAAGCCAATTATAGAACGAGAACATACTTCTATAGATCAGTATTACAACCTTAAATCCTTAACATCAAACACTCTTGACCTTAACATTGGTACACTACATGCCTGCCAAAACTCTACTACAGGTGTCATAGGTTATTTTGGTTGTTCTTCTGCCAAGTTTTATACCAGAACCAACCTAAGAAGTGTGGCATAGTAATTTAAAGTGGTGCCAATATTTTGCACTTTGACAACAAAAAAACAATAACTTGAATAAATACATTGTAGGGTAAATGTATTGGTTTCATCTGTACAAATAAAACAATGACATTTGTTTTTGCTCACAGTTCATATCATCCATATAAACAAGCAATATGGAAAGTGTTGTAGACAGAGCAATGAACATGATAAATACAATGGAAATAACTCTATTAACATCAACAATTTACTACACAGCACAAAATGGATACAGGAATGTAAATTAGTTAAATAGTGATACTTATCCAGTTTAAAAATAAAATGTTTATCGGGATGCTTGCAATAATTTTAAAAGTTACTACAACATTTTAAAAAGTGAAGCATTGCCTTGGTTATCTGTGTGCATTATAAGCTGGTTTCTTTTTTCTCTGTTATTTTGGGGCACTTCATTGTTCTGTAGCCTCTGGTATGTACTTTTCAGTTACCGGCAGTAATTTGAAGAAGTAAAACAGACTGATTTCATTGCAAAGGATTTCCATATCTGTATCAGTGTTGTCCGATGATTAACTTGAATTACTGGAACTGGCCAAGTCATGCTGTAAACACAAATGTATACACCGGTGTTATTCAACATTTAATATACATAATCCACTTGTCATTGTTTTCAAATTGTTAATTACACAGACCAAAAAATAAGTGTACAGAATTATGGAATTGATTATATATAATTGCCCTAGACTAGATACAAAACTGCATTTTACCAATCAATGCAATAAAACATCCTTATATATAAAAGGGGTTAACAAAAGTTTTGCTAAATGTTAGAATTAACATCCAACTTGTAACAGGTAGTTTGGCAATGGGTAAAAACTATTTGTTAAGCCTATCGGTACCGATGAAATGGTATCATCACAAAATATTTACAAGAGAGTAGAATCATATATAGAATATAATCTATTTACTTACCAGTCTCATTTAAAACTTGACAAATAATATTCCAAGTTAACTCTTGTACAACTCAATTCATATACCGGTATGCAAAACTGGACATATTAGGCTTATATTTGCCGACTTAACATTAAATTCTTGAATTAGTAGTTGAAGTTGGCTTCCATCCATAATAATTCCACATGCTAAATATATATTTAAGAATTTAACCAGTACCTATCAGGAAAATTAATGTGAGTTCAAAAGTACCGGTACTGGTTTTGTTTAGTTTAGGCTACACAACAGGCTTACCTGAGATGTTGAACCAGTGCTATGCATTATTTGATAGGCTATTTAATCACAACAGTCTAAGATAATGATTTTAAACTAAATATATGTCTTGGCCTAATTGCTGTGCACTTTCGTCCGTATTTACTTCCACCTAAACTATCTAATATAATTAAAACTAGTCTATTTACTTTAAAACACATTTATAACCATATTAAAGGTATCTGTACTGCATATTAGCAATAAAACAATTGTATATGCTGATATTTCACGATATTAAACTCGTCCGACAAAAAAACATGTCGCAAGAAAATAGCGCATGCTCTATTCCTGAAAAACATGTTTTTTTGTCGTACGACAGAAAACGTGTCGTTTGCGTCAAAATCGGACTGGTGTGAATCGCCGCATAAGGGACTATGCGTTCTATTTGAGAAACGTCGGTACGACACGACAAAAACGTTTTTGTCGTTTTGGTGTGAACCCGGCCTTACGCGCAAAAACTATTTTCTCCTTACCAACACATTTCGCAAAACCTTTCAAAACCATTATATCGAACCCTGCCAATTTTATTAAAATTTAATAGCATTGAATTATTTCAAGTGACAATGCGGCCCACTACAATAAAAGGTTGGACATCCCTGGGCTAGATCGAATCGATAAGGAAAACGCTCTGTTACATCATAATTCCATACAACTCGTAGTACGCAAGATACGAAATAACAATGTTCTGTAATAGCAGTGTGCAAAGTACGATTGTACATGGAGTTAAATAAGGTAGTCCCACAATATACATAGAGCTTGTTTGTATTGAAACTACATAAACTGGAATATTCCCAAACTCTATTAAAAAAACAGGGGACATTCACGAAGTAGATATAAAATGAAAATCAAATTTTGTTAAGTGATTTAACTTGTAAGCATGGGGCTTGAAATATTAAGTAGGAATTTCAGCACAAAGGGTTTAGGGTTTAAAATTGGTTGCTTGCTAGTCGATTATGTCTTGTGACCAGGTGCTTCCCTTACTGTTGAAACAAGTAGATTAAAGGTTTACAACTTAAAAATGTATAATTTGTTTTACCACACGCTCTAAAAGCTTCGATAACCCTAAGATAGATGTAAGTTAATCTGACGATTGTCCGTTTGTTAACATCCCTTCTGTTTTCCCATTCACCGTGATAAACTAGAATATCTTATCCTATGAGTTAGTTCTAATTAAATTGTACTTTCACCCGACTCACAGACAATATATTTTTCTGCACCTGACTTCGGTTAGGTTTTAAAAACAAATAATCAAACTAAGGTTAATCTTAGAAGAATAAACTAACCAACAAAATTTGCGCCCTTCCGAGGTTCTGATTGCGGTTAAAATTAGTTTCCTCATAGTGTGATGATTCCCCCCAATGTTGTCCGAAATAGTCTGGAACAAATACTACAGACTATGCTATTGTGTCTTTGTAAAACACTACTAGCTACAACATCGCGTTTGTATTTACTTAAATAAGCGAGAATAAATCCATATACTTTATATGCGCGGTACATGTGTGGGTAAAAGTGACCTCCAAATGCCGCTTTGTGGGGGAGCATAAACTTGCTGACAGGGAATGAGACGTTAAAAAGTATGGTGCAAAGCGAGCTAGTGGTTTAAATCGGGGTTCCTGTTTTGGGAGATTCTTAATCACAAATCTAAAATGACGCAAAAACGTACAAGAAAACATAATAATGCAAAATAAGATATGCTGAAGAAAGAATAAGAAAAAAGCACGATTAAATAAAGGGAACCATTCGCTACGTGCCTTCTTACATGATGCTGAAAAGCCTGATACTGACAACGACCTGGCTACTAGAAGGATGAACAGGAATAATGGACGATTTACAAAGCGATGACGTTGATAATCCACACACAGATGCACAGAGCTGTTAATAACATGAACGGGGACAGGTCGCATGCGTTTTGTAGATGATTTGCACGTAAAACTTCTTTCCGTTGCCTAAAATTTAAAAAACTAACTCCTTTTAAGACTCTTGGCACCCCGTACACAAAAAACTCGCCTATTTTTTCAAAGATATATGACGTATGCTGTAATTTAGCTAAAGTATGCTGTTTCGTCCACCTCGTTTAAGCTAGCCCGGCGCGCGCACGAAAGTGGTGTAAATGCTTGAAAGCGCCGATACGTATATAATGTGGCGTTCAGTTAAATGTTCGCCCGTTGCCGCAAGCACGTCCGCAAAAGTTGGCTTAATTCCCTCTGCATTGGCTGTCGTCGTCTGTTGTCCAGAAGCAGATCTGTGCGAACTTGCGCGGAGTGATTCTCACCGCTGTGTTGTATTCCTTGGGCGGTCGTCCGTCGCCCATATCCACCCATTGATGGCCCGAGAAGATCCCGATCACTCTACGGTTCCATACACGGGTTTCGCGGTCGTAGAGTCGGACGTATATCCCCGCGCCTGACGTACCGCGCTGTGCGTCACAGTAATGGTACATGTATGTCGTTGTGACTGGTCTTCCACCGCGCAGTAACGGTACAGCAGCTCATTCGCTTTCCCCTGGTCAAAAGCAGTGAAATGGATCCGATGATTCCCTGGTAAATTTTCCCGAGCCGGACTGATGCCCATCTTCATTGACTGGTTCCCTAGCGCCCTCTTCAGTTCGATAACAGCGTAGTCATACTCGACACCGAGGGAGCTAGACTGACCTGGTCGCCGAATCCAGCCTTCCGGTAGGTGCGTCCTTTTTGCCCGAGTCCATTTAAACTTCTGAACGTACTTCGCGGCGGATCGCTTGGAGCGCACGAGAGCCTTTTTCCGGTTCTTGCGGCCACGCTTTCTGTTCTTTTTGTTTCTGCGTCGTTTCCGGAGTTTCTTTTTCACAACACGCCCCACCCGCAGTTTCTTCACGCCCTGGAAAACAATGGAAGAAGTTACCCACCACGTCACATGCTGAGAGAAAATTCTATTTGCGCTAAGACATAATTTCGTCAAAAACTGCATTTAAAGTCGTCAAAAACTGCATTTACCTAAAACAGTACTATACCTAACTGGCCATGAAACCCGACAGATTAAGACATTAAGAAAAGGGTTGGATACCCGTCTTTATTCACCATGTTGAAAAGGGCAGGGGGCGTTAGCTTAAGACCCGGGCATAAGTCGAAATACCACCTGCCCGCAGTCGGGTTACCGGTTTTACAAGAAGCTGAACATTGAAAATCGTTTGCGATAATAGCACTTTTAAAACAAACAATATGTGCTTTCAAAGGACGCAGTTTTATAGCAAGCGACTGGTTTCGATCACACACACACGAGTGCTGGGTTTTGTGGCCGAATGGTTAACACAACCTATACATATACCGAATTTTATACAAAAACGGTTTTAGCAACGAGCTCAGCACGCGTTTGAAACTAAGCCCATTTAAAAAAACACAAAAAATAAACATAGATATATTAAAAAAAGGGGAAGTAATACAATACATAACGCGACTTAAGACCACGACCACATGTTGTAACAAGATATGCAACAAACCAACTACAGTATTTGGATCAACTAAAGTATTTTATATGTATAATACACATCGCTTCTTAAAACCGCGACCAAATGGTGCACTAAGACAGGACGACAACACAATGTATATCTTAATATGCAAAAACAACAAATTTGATAAATGAACGCCCTGAAGGTCGTCTGGCCATATGGTTAGCGCAACCGTTTTATATACAGAATTATATACACAGACGGTCTTAGCAGCGATCCCATTACGAGTTCGAAACTGAGTTCAGTTAAAAAAATACGCTCTGTCGACTTGTTTTTGAAAGCGGCATGGTTAAGATCGACCGCAATCGACAAAGACTAAATATAGCGCTGACGTAAGAGCTAGGTCATGGTGAAAGAACGAATAGTAACAACACAATCGGGAGTAGGCGAGGAATCAACCGAGTGCTGGATATAGAAAAACACTAAAAGGGGGGAAGGAGAGAAGAATGGAAATTGCTCACTTAAACTATGGAAACTAATTTTTACCCTGTTCTAAACACTAACCTTAACCACAGAACTTACCCCCATACACCAATCCCAATTTTAAAACTAAATATACAATACCCTAATCTTTATTTTAGTGTGCGGTTTCCCCTACTTCCCTTTACTTTCCCTCCTGAATATATCGCGGTTATCGGGTTGCATTTCTCGGGCGTTTATTAGAACTCAAAGAAAGAATTTAAGTATTTTGTGACTTCACCTCCTCTTTTGAAGAAAATTGATAGTTTTGCAGAAAACGCTTTTGCGCGCTGGGTTATAATCATGTCTTTACATCGACTGCAATTCACAGATAATTTATTGAAATCCACCTACACCTCAGAAGCTGTTATGACTATATGTTCGAACGTATACTCATTTCTCTTGCAACATGATCAGCTATGCCGCATTATGCAACAGTCATATAAGGGGCAACACTTAAGGGAGGGAAAGCGGGAAGAAGGAAAGGAGGACAACTGCTTATTAAAACTATATAAACTAGTTCTAACCCTGCCTCAAACATTATTTTAACCCCAGAACTATTACTAACTTTAACACTAGCTCTAACACTAACCCTAACGCCTTAATCTTCATTTAGTGAGCAGTTTTCCTCCTTCCCTTTTCCCTTCATTTATTCCCCCTCATACGTACACACACATTGCACTTGAAAGGCATATCTGATAGCGTACACACAACACATACACGGGGTGCGGTTGAGACTAAAACATTCCAGATAGCACGTTAGCACCCGAGCGTGAACTAACAACGAGGGCTTTGTTGTCAATGTCAGTAACTCGGCAGGTGACGCATGGACCATGGCGTCGTTTTGGGGGAAAATTAAAAGTGAGGGAATTGTACGTTCGTGTGGCCGAGCGGTTAACGCGGCCGATACATATACCGACTCTTATACAAAACTGCCCTCGTTGCGGTTCGAAAGTTAAAGCGGTAAAAATGAGGCAAACACTTATAGAAGGAGGGAAACTGCTCACTAAAATAAAAATTACGAAATCAAGGCTTGTGTTAGAGTTGAGCTTAAGGCACAACTTGTTTAAACGTCTCAAATTTTAACCCACATCCTTTTAGGCCAAATACAATATTAAAAAATGAAGATTGGAGAAAATTCAAACAAGGGAAATAGGGTAGTAGGAAAGGGGGTATACCGCTCACTAAAATGAAGATTATGATATTTTTTATTGTTGTCTGCTCACTAAAACTATGGAAACTAATTTTAACCCTGTCCCAAACACTAATTATTAAGCACATTACAAATTCTGTTATTTGCGGTATCAGAATTTAACATACGTTTAGCCATCCCTGCTTAGAACGTGGCTATCGAAGCCAGTTTTTTTGTATTTCTATGAGTAATAAAATATGTAGGCTCACGTGCACAATGTACGGTACGCAACACTCAAGTCTATTATGTGAATGGTAAAACGCGGGAGCATTGTAATAAACAATTGTAGGTTTAAAATTCTAGAAATGGATCAAATAAACGGTATTATGAAAAAAAATATTTGTGATTCGTTCGTTATCGCATGGTTTGTAAATCGTTTGCTTTCCTACGTTTTCACTCCGTAAGTTTTCGCACGTTTTTCTCCGTTCGTTTTCACGCGTACTTCTCTATTTAATTTTACCAACGATAAAAGGAACCAATCACCGTACAAAACAGGGCAAAAGCAGGGAAGGAGGGAAACTGCTCACTAAAACTATGGAAACCGAATTTTTAAGTCCGGCCGGTGGTCTAGCGGTTAAGTGCGTCATCTTTTAATCGAAAGGTTGCAGGTGCGAAACTGGTCGCTAGCTAGTCGGTGGTGTCATTGGGCAAGGCACTTTACGGACATTGCCTGATACCCAGCAGATTAATGGGGTCTACCAAAGTGACCCGACGGTGGGCGCAAGGTGATGTGTCGATTACCCATGTGTTACCCCCCTTTGTTTTCTCATTCAGGGGGATCCTAATCCAATAGTTGGTATGGGGAAATCTGCTAAATCACCATATAAGAATGTTCCTATACATATTCTCAATGTAATTATTGATTTTGAAAATGCCCTTTACGTTTCCCATTCACAAGGACAAAATGTGTAAAAGTAGACGACGTCTGAACCATGGAGGTTAATCAGTTGAACTTATCAAAATAATACCCCAATCAAATACAAAACCTGCAATATATTTTGAGTAACCCAAAAGTTTGTACTTAGTGGTTAAATACGAATATTGTCTTTTTTATACTAGGTTTGGTTTATTCAGAATTTGCCCTTGTCATTAATACCAGCAAATAAAGCAAATCACAGCAGAGTGACAGAAAAAGACGTCAAAACGAACAGTCGTTAAAACACATCATTAAAAAGAAAAATATATTAAAAAAGCGGATGCGGCCGCGTTAAATATTAATGAGCTAAAATGATATCCCCAAATAGATGAAAGAATCATTTGAAAAGCAAGTTGCGATGAAAGATATTTCTGAAGATTGCATGAAGTGGATTTTAGACTTTCTCTATTCTGGAAAGATTAAGTTTTCAGTTACGAATATCAAAGAGATAATTCAATCTGCTACACTGATGCAAATACAAGGTGATTTGATAATTTATCAAATTAGTGTTGTGGAATGGGATATTCATGTTTATCCCAATGAATGGAAAACCGGGGGGTTAACACATGGTAAATCGTCAGATCATCTTACGGCCACTGTCGGGTTGTTGGAGCTATAGCAGTGTGTTGTGTATGATACATTAATTTTTTCTATTTGGTAAAACCCAATAATCCGCTGGGTTCAGGCAATGTCTGTTAAATGCCCTTTCCTTGGACATAACCGACTAGCCAGCAACCAGTTTAGAAACTGCAACACTTTGGCTGAAAGGGAATACACTAAATCACCACACTAATCTGTTGGACCAATCGGGATCAAAACCAGCCACTGGAAATGAGAGAATTTCAGAGATTTCAAGAGTACAAATATTGGTTTAGTAAACTTTCTGTCATAGTCAACATTATGAGTTGCTTGTTGGGGCACACAAGTTCTTAAAAGCCGCCATGCTAGCATAAGACAAAACCTTCAATGTGGCATTTCTTTCCTTACAATATTTTAATGAACAAACCATGCTTACCAGAGATATATTACATACATAAATTGCTGAATTTAGCTACTGAATATGTGGTGCAAGTTTTAAGTCCACGAAACTGCCTTCACTTCTTTCAACTCGGGAAATTACATCTTTTGGATGACTTGGCAAATGCTGCAAAGAAATATTTAATGAGCCACTTTGATGAAGCTGCTAAGCATGAAGGCTTTGTGGATTTGGATTTTCAAGATTTGGAAATGTTTCTTTCTTCACAAGGGGTGGTTGTAATAAACGAGGAAAAGGTGTATGCAGCTTTGATGCGTTGGCTGAAACATGATCTCGATTCGAGGAAGGAATATTTCCCAACTTTGTTTCAACATATACGTTTGTCTGCGCTTCCAATCAAATACATTGAAAAAGTTATCAGAAAAGAGGTAGGAACGCTTATTTAATACATTCGTTTTTTTCTGCAACTTTAACAAGCTTGAGCTATTGAACCAAAGACCTCCAATCTTACAAAGCTCAATTTTGATTTTTGGGGCAAATTGACGGCGATCATACATTTGATAATGATAATAAACATTCTATACTAGTTTCTGTGTATGGTGTAGATCGGTGTTTGGGTATTTACCTTTAGTGAGGCACTTTCCTAGTGCTATTTTATTTGCTAAACCATGTATTATATTTTCTGTTTAAACTATTTCATATCGCTTTTAAATTTTGTGTATTTATTCTCCAGTATTTCTGCTTTTTAACCACACTTTACAGAACTTTCTTTATGAATTTCGAAGCTGTTATGAAAATATAATGCTACATTACTATTTCGTTGGAAGTAAAACTAATATTGCGGCCAACCCACGAAAGGGATTCATTTCAAGTAGGAATTTATTATTGTAACATTTTTTTTATTTAATAATTGATTCTCTTTTTAGCAGATGCAAACATTGGGTTTATTACAAATGGGGTATATAATGATATTAATATCCATCCATCAGAAAACAAATTTCAACTCCGCAAGGTAAACTTTTTATTGCAAAACATTTTACATGATTATAAGTTTTTTCATGTTCCATTTGGTAGTATTAATTTAAACTGTTTAAAAATCTACGGCTATTAATGTTAATTTTTTATATTGGGTTTAATGGACATATCTGTTTTCATTTGAAATTGTCATACCATGTGTAGTTACTGACTGTTTTAACAATATTTTTAATAAAGGTGGGAAAACTGAAACAAAAATGTTTTTGTAGGTCCATATAAATTGTGCTTCTTCTATTTTATCTTCCTGTGTTCACGGTAACAATGGTTACGTCTGCGACCGCTCTAACATCTACGGTTACAATGGAAAAACATGGGAAAAATTTGCTCAACTGCCAACGAACTTCCAATGCCAGTACATGGTCTATATTGGTTGGTGGATTTAAATTTAGATAAAATTATACATTGTTAAATTACATTTAGTTATTATTAGCTGGTTAGTTGTTTCTGTGGTTATAGCGGAATGGATTAGTCTTACTTATATATCTTGCAGTGTATTAAATCAGTATAGACGCTTTGTTCAGTTTTAGTTCAACGCATTATTTCACTGGCTTCAGGCAATGGCCACTAAGTGTCTTGTTCATTGCCGGCTTACCACTGCAAGGCCATATCCAGTGGTTGGGTTGCATGCTCTTCGTGATATCTTGTATATAAGGGGTTGTATTAGCCAATAGGCACAGAGCTATGTATGACGTATTCACCCGAAATATATTTTCAACTTTATAGATTTACCTGTTAAAGTGTAAACAATTTTTTTCAGACTTATTTGGAGTTTTATCAATTTATCTTTTTGGATTCGTTATAACTCAGGCAACTATACATGGCAAATCACTACAGACAAAAACAACTTACAAAATTTATAAGTTTAAAATTGAGTCTAAACAATTTAACGAAGTGGTAACATGTTCCACGCCGTGGCGAACTGGTGCTTCTGTTGTGGCTGTTGAAGGTAGGGAATTCACTTTAGTACTTGTAGTTCAAGGCATATTAGTTAACCAATGTTTTACAGATAAGATGTACATCATGGGAGGTTACGTTTATCGCCATGGATCGACGTAAAAACAGGTATTTTTATTAAGAGACCATTCTTTAACTTATTTTCTTTTTTTTATCACAATGGGAAAACACAGAGAACGTAATAACACAGGTCATCGTCAAATTACCTCGTTTCCAATGTCGTTTACTCGAGGTATTGTACTGTTAAAATGATTGAGATGTTCCTTCCAAGAACACAAAGAACGAGCTAATAACCGGTTCTAAACCTGCCACCATTGGACTGAAAGTTTACCCGCCAAGTTATTCATATTGACAAATACTAGTTATTTTAACCGGTTTATTTTACAGCTTCTGATCTTGTTGACTTACTTAACAACCTAAATGGATATTATTCTTCCTGGAAGATTGGACAAAACTTAAACATTCCTAGAGCTGACTTTGCAGCTGTACAGCTTCGTTCACGCATTTATTCCTTCGGTAAAATTACTCTACATATGTCTTTAGTTATCCAACTAAGTTGATCAACTTTTCCCAGGTGGATTTGGCAAAAACAACGAACGACTCACAAGCGGAGAGTTCATGGATCCCGCTGATGGGGTTTGGACCAAACTTACAAATGATGTTCCCTTTCCACTTGGTTCTGCATCAGCATTCTGTGTGGGTGACCACGTTGCAGTATATGAAAAGTAGGTTAAATGTTGACGCTTCTGCTTCATGCTAGTTGTTTTTGTGTGTGTTTTTGCATTGTGCATTATTAGGTCTTTAGAACTTTAGATCCATGTTAATCTTGTAAATTGGAAATCCAAGGGGGTTAACACATGGGCAAACTTTAGACTACCTTGCACCCACCGTTGGGTTACCAGAGTTATTGCAGTGTGTTGTGTGTGATTCACATGTTTCCTCAATTTGGTAGAACCCAAGGGTGCAGCAGCGACCAGTTTTCCCGTCTGCAACCTTTCGGCTCGTTAATTTGAATATATGGTGCATAGATGAATGCAAAAAATGTGCATCGATTTCTATATAAAAAGAACATGCTTAGTTACAAGCCCATCATGTATTTTAAAACTTGCCCAACTACACAATAAAAAAAATTTTAAATAGGGAAAGAACCTTGGGGAAAATTTTTCTCTTCAACTACTTCAATGAAGAATGGGTGGTGCTGAAAAACTAAATCAAGAAAATTAAACATACAAATAATTTTACAAGCACCCGGTTTATGAGAAGTTGGACTTCTAGACAAATCTCCACATTAAAATCCACTCATGCCAATATGAAATAGGAATTAGATAGAAACACACATAAATGAAAGAGAAAATTTTGTGTGAAAAAGCTGAGAATTTTCGCTTGATACGTTTCAGATTTAACCTGTTGGTGATATGTTGATGATCTTTAATATAGTTGTTTTCATTTCAAAAATATTATTTTGTTTCATAGTTCCACTAACTTATAAGTGTGCGCAAGGCAATCTGATGATTGATCGCGTGATCAAACCCCTTGATTTTTTCGATTTATGAGGATAAATTTAAATATCCTACAACTTACTGTGGTACCCTTTTAGCTTGTTGTAAATACCAAGTTTTTTTTACTACATTCTTAATTTCCTTAACTGTTTTTGCTTTAGTTTTAGCTTGTGCCTTTCTTCACAATAATGCGTAATGTAGATTCTTCTGCATGGTTGACCTGCACTTCCGCCCATAATCGCCACACTATGAATGCGTTGGAATTAATGTCTAAACGTCTTATAAAGTTTAAACGCGCACATTTTCTTCTCTGTCTTTAATATGCGGTTTCCTATAATGAAAATAAATTCAATTAAAAATGAAGTCAGGAAATTAATGCTCAATAAAGGTGATAAAAAACTTACCAACTGATTATCGTTGCAGGTATATATCGGTATAATTCAGTAAGTCAATTTCAATTAGCTTTTTTAGCAATATTTGGTTAACCGTTTTTTAAAAAAGGGAACTGAAGTCAATTTTAGGAATATCTTAATAAATGGAAAAAAATACGCTGATTTCAAAAATCAAATCAGTTTCTTCCAATTTTTTTGGTTAAAGAGTTATGAGCAAATATG
>CH001286.1:587593-627729 GCA_000149265.1 Ciona savignyi | reverse complement strand
TGCCCTATATGCATGTACACAATCATGTGCCAGTTTAGAGGTGAATTAGTAACAGAAGCGCCTGCAGGAGCGTTGTATTTTCGTTTTTATATGGAGACTTAGCATAACACTTGTCATATAACCTTACTGAACCAATGTACATGGTGACAGCTTACTTTAAGCGCGGTCATTAAGGCCTGCACGGTCCTGGACCTAAGCTGAATGCTGAGGTATACAGGTCTCGTATTTAAATGACTTTAGAATAATAAGTCTTAGCAATTTGTATCATAAATAATAAAAGTGAAAACAGAACAAGAAAACTATAACAGAATGCATTAAACTGTAACTGTCAGCAATTTATAGAAATAACCAGCCATTAGGCATTAGGCAAAGGCTAGACTATGCGGTGGGAAAAGCCTATTTCTTTCATGGTTTACCTTGGCTGTTTGAATGATGTTTTGCTGTTGTGTATGTGGTGCATTTAATGTCTGCTGTTATTGAAACTGAGCATTAGCCTACTGGTTGAGAATACCACTTATTGCAAAAACCAGTTAATCCACAGTTGAGTAGCTGATGTGTAGTTTGACAATAAGTACACAGCAAGCACTCAGATAAGTAAGTGAAGAATATATATAATAGATCTTTACTTAACTAGCCAAATAAGTTAATAAGAGTATACCACATTTCTAATTTAGTTCTTTTTATTAGATATTGTAAAATGCCTAAAGTTAAGCCACTGAGAAGGAAGAAAGAGTGATTGGAGTATATTGTTTTGCTCCAGGATGTACAAATTCCTATGACAGCACACGAAATTCCAATCCACCTGTGCTCTTCCATCGATTTCCTCACAACGACAAAAAACGGTTGAAGCAATGGATACAACAATGCAAGCGTTCTAAACTACCTGGAAAAAGAACCGCAGTGTGTAGTGCACATATTTGTGACAAGGATTATCATAGTAAAATTGTATTTGACTCCAATGGAGTAGCCAAGATGATGAAAACAAACCACTTGGTGAAAAATACAGTTCCAACAATTTTTAATTTTTCTGATTATGATTTTAAACATAGTGATCAACCCAATACATCAAGTGCAACTTCAAGAACTTATTTATCCAAGCAGATAATTGAAAAATAAGGGCTTTTAGTAATGCAAGTCCAGTCTGGCATTATTTTGTGCACAAATGCATGTACATTCATGCAGCATAAACATTCTTGCGGTGTGTCCATAAGAATACAGTTTTTGCAACGGCACCAAGTCATGTCAATAGGTAATTGCATCTTCAAAGATACTTTCAGACGTTTTCCTTGGTTCAAACGCACATGACTAAATTTGTGTTGTTTTATTGTGTACAATAAAACTTCTTTCATCCATGCCAGAATGCTGAAAACTGTCATCCATTTTAGTGTTACAACATTAACTTAAATTTACTCTAGAAATGAAGAAAACAAAAGAAATTTGTTAAAACTTCTATGTATATGTATACCACATCTCTCCCACTCTCAGTTTGTAGCCTAGGGGTTGATAATAACATTGCTAGTCTACATTGCAGAATTGTGGCTATATATTGAAAAGCAACAATCATGAAAGAAATAGGCTGTTCCCACCGCATAGTCGGATCTTTGATTGATGGTTGGTTTATTTCTATAAATTGCTGGCAGTTACAGTTTACTGCCTTCTGTTCTAGTCTTTCTTGTTCTGTCTTCACTTCTATGATTTATGATATAAATTGCTAAGACTTATTATTCTAAAGTCATTTAAATACGAGACCTGTATACCTCAGCATTCAGCTTAGGTCCAGGACCGTGCAGGCCTTAATGACCGCGCTTGAGAAGTAGAGCTGTCCCGCGAGTACATTGGTTCAGTTTGGCTATATGACAAGTGTTATGCTAAGTCTCCATAAAAAAAACGAAAATACAACGCTCCTGCAGGCGCTTATGTTACTAATTCACCTCTAAACTGGCACATGAGTTGTATAAAATGCATATAGGCACGAAATCTCAACAACGTCAGTGACGTAATACGGGAAATCCCCTAACATAAAATAAAATGCATATTTACTCATAACTCTTTAACAAAAAAATATTGGAAGAAACTGATTTGATTTTTGAAATCAGCGTATTTTTTTCCATTTAATAAGATATTCTTAAAATTGACTTCAGTTCCCCTTTAAGAAGGAAAATGCGATTAAATGAGGCAGTATATAAATGAGGCGAGTTTGTTATGTCACAACAACCTTGAAATGTTTGGGATTTCCCGGTCTATCATCAGGGGCACACAATGAATGTCGCTCAAACAACATCAAACTAATTGAACGTACGATCGATACAGATGTTACACGTAGTAAACTTCTTTTAATCAAAAGACTTGTGTTTGTCTGTTATGTAATTGGTAGGCTGATAGAGTTTATAATGGGTTCTTTTTTTTAGTTAAATGCCCGACTTAGAAGACTGGTAGGCTAGATAAAATTGATAAGGAAAACGCTCTGTTACATCATAATTCCATACAACCTCGTAAAACGCACGGTACGAAATAACAATATTCTGTATTAGCAGTGTGCACAGTACGATTGAAGATGCAGCTAAATAGGGTAGTCCTACATTATCCATAGAGCTTGTTTGTATTGAAACTGCATAAACTGGAATATTCCAAACTTGATTGGAGTATCCAGGGGACATTCCCGAAGTAGATATCAATTGAAAATCAAATTTTGAGTGATTTAGCTTGTAAGTATAGATCCTGAAATATTAAGTAGGAATTTCCGTGAAACGGGTTTAAGGTTTAAAATTGGTTGCTTGCTAGTCGATTTGTCTTGTGACAAGGCGCTTCTCATATTATCTAAACAAGTTGATTAAAGGTTTACAACTTAAAAATGTATATTTTTTTTACCACACACTGTAAAAGCTTCGATAACCCGAAGGTGGGTGTGAGGTAATCTGACGTTTGTCCGTGTGTTAACACCCTTTCTGTTTTCCCATTCACCGTGATAAACTAGAAAATATTATCCTATGAGTTAGTTATAATTAAATTGCACTTTCATCCGTCTTACAGAGGTAGAATTTGCAAATCAAGCCATTTGTCATAAAATTATAATTGTATTAACTTAAATAAGAAAAAACTGAAACGACTTTTTTCTCGGTTTTGACTGCCTTTATCTTGTAGCTTATCCATCCAGCTTATTTTATCCGGTCATCCATTCCCTTTAATTGGTTTTATGTCAAGCTTAATAAAGCGCCACAATCGGAAGATTTAAAAAGTATACCCATGCACATTAAAAAACCGTTTAAGTCACTCTGGCTTCTCTTCAACGTATGATTCTTTGAATAAGGTAAGACGCTCTGTGCCACTCTTACCAAAGCAAGTATCATACCATTATCGAACGGATTTATATTCAACGCTTTTCTCTTTGGATTATTATCTTTGGATATACCTGTGCAAACACCCCCACAAACGGAAGACTGGGTAAGTCCTTAGATACCTTAAGCCCATTTTTTCTCCTTGTTTATATTGTTTTTGTGTTTCTCGTTTTAATTATCACTGTTGACCGTTTAAATTTGTTTGGTCAACACTGATAATTAAAAAAGCGTGTGTAATTATCTATATACTACCTAGGCCTAAGATTTTCGCAGCATTTTTACTGCGAAGCTCTACCCAATTTTTCCTGGATATAGCTCCATCTCGTGTCTGTTTTTTTCACCACATTTTGATTTCTACAACAACCCCATCTACCGGTCACATTTTTTTCACAAAATTGACACCAGTGTCTGCGCGGTAAAAAGTCTAACAACAACAAAATCAAACACGTTGCACAATATTTATTGATCGTAACTTGGAAAATTACAAGAAAGAAGAACATGGAATCGGTACCAGAACTAGAAATTATAATGTCGAGGTCTGTCCTGATAAAGCTCATTGGCAACATTGAGTTGATCAGCATTTCCTCGTTTATGGAAATATTCTCGGATGGCGCTGCACTCCACTACTTAGCTTTATTTGTAGAAGGAGTAATAACAGAAAATTTTAAGGTGTCTGAATTTCTTCTGACCCTTCAAGCCGTGATAGATTTAATCAATAATGGTAATTTAGTATTCACCGGACCAAATGGAACCATAATGAATGTTGTGGCACAATTTCCTTCACCACCCCTAGAAATTGTGACACTGTACCCTGTTCCGTGCCTTGTCTCTGAACAACGCCTGCGACAACTCATGGCGAAGTACAAATGGGGCAAGATTTACTCCTTCTATTTCGGCACGCATAGAAACTATCCTGAAATTAAAAACGGATGGTTAACTATTCGGATGTATGACATAAATATAAACAACATACCGAATGTTATAAAAGTTGGCGGTCGCTGGGTGACGATTACACGGCCTGGGGAATCACATCTCCCCCTTTGCAGATACTGCAAAGAAAGAGGCCACATGCAGCAAAAATGTCCAAAAAAGGGATTTTGCATACATTGCCAAAACCTATGGGCATCTGACTCGCAGGTGCAGATCATTTTCAACCCAACCGATACTCTCCAATCCGAACCAGCCCCAACAATCACACCCAAGCAATAACATACCAGCAATGACAGCAGAACAAACCAGCCCCCAGCTCCATACCTCGAACCTTGGAGAATGGATGATGCCAAAAATTACCGCAAAATTAAAGACGAACAAATCAAATAATATTATAGTTACGGAAAATCAATATGACATACTGTCATCTTTGGAACCTGTCAACACTAACCTTGGAAATGATGCTTCGGAGGACCTAAAAGATCAACCGAATAAGGAAGCTGCTAATACATCATCCAATGCGGCACTTCCGCAACGAACCCGGAAGGAAAAGAAACCTAAAAATAATCGATGTAATCCAAAACGGCAACCCAAGGGAGAAGAGAATCTATCAGATGATGATTCCTCTTCAAACGACAAGGAATCGGAGAACTTACCTTCCGATCAAATGGAAGTCGAATCACTGACCGACGCTCAAAATGTTCAGGATGTTGAATATCCCTATAAACCTGAAAAACAAAAGAAATTAGAATCACATCACTCAACCAAACACACGGGCATGTTCAGCTCACCGTCGTCCTCTGAAATGTCACGTGATCACTCACCGGACTCCCCGACATATCTGTCAAACCCTGACAATTCAAATGAGCCACCTCCTCTCCAAAGATCCGTTCAGGATCTAAAACAGCGGTTGAACCTTAATCAAACCACCGAGTATTCTCCAAAACGACGAAAATTTTGAACCTGAAAAATAACAATATTAGTGTATTATACACCAACCTCAACGACGACACCAGAACCCTGCCCTTCAATGGATCCGTTACGAACAAATAACAAAACTCAAAATCAATACCCCATCAACATTGCAACGCTTAATACTAATGGAATTACACACAAAATCACACATATTCATAACTACATTATACAAAATAGTATAGACTTACTGTGTTTACAAGAAGTCCATCGCGTAGACGCTGGTGTCATCTCCAAACTTCAAACACAGCTGCAATATATTGTTTTTTTCAACACCGTAATTTCCGATGAACGACGAGATCGCTGCTTCCATGGCACTGCGTTCATCGTAAGAAAACATATGATTAATAATTTTCAGATTACCCATACGGTGCTCGTTGAAAATCTTATTAATAGATTAATACTTAGTAATTCTGGTATAGAAATTCATATTTTGAATATCTACTTTCCTTGTGGCAATCTTAATAGAAACAAACGATCAGACCTGATAAATATAATTAAGAGTAATATTTCCCCCTCGGCATGGTCAAAATACATAGTGTTGGGAGATTTTAACATGGTTACTAGTCAACTTGATCTGAAGGATACATCTGATATGCGCACAAAAAATGATAGACAATGCTGGATGCAATTAGAAAAAGAAAAACAATTAGTCGACGCTTTTCGCCATATACATAAATTCGACATTTGTTTTTCTCGCATCACGCCGCGGTCTGCATCTCGCATTGATCGCATTTATATAAGTAAAAATCTCACTGGCCTGCTAACACGATACACGCATGTTCGCAATTTCTTCAGCGATCATAATAATTGCCCAATACTGTCCTTGCAAATAGAAAACTCAAAGCGCTGGGGACAATCATTTTATAAAATTAATAATTCTATTTTATGCAACGTTGACCTCATTGAAAATATGACAAATTCCTGGTTAAATTGGAGATTCATGAGACAAAGTACCCAAATATTTTATTGTGGTGGGATGATGGTAAGACTATGATTAAAAACATTGCTATTAATTTTACTGAAGGGAAATCTCGTAAAGAAAAAACCAAATACGAAACTGCGGTTCAAAACCTCATAAATCACCAACGTCAACCAGAGACAACGAATCGCAACAAATCGATAGATATTCTTAAAAACAATATACAAATATATGAAAGTGGCATTAACACCGGAGCCTTAATACGATCAAAGGTAAAACACTGCGACTCGGACGAAACAATGTCAAAGGATTTTTTTGCCTTTGAACGTCAACGACAAAAGCGTGATTCTATCTATCAAGTTCTAAACAATAATAGTAATCCTACTTTAAATGAATCGGAAACTTTACTGTGCGTTGAACAATTTTATACAAACTTATGGGGTGTCACTCCATCTACAATTTCCCCACTGAAGTATTTACGCGAATTAACGCCTGTTGATTTCGAAGAACATTTCCAGGCCGTTAGCAAACCAATCGACGTTAATGAAATTGAATCGGCTTTAAACTCCATGAATAATAATAGCTCGCCTGGTTGTGACGGTTTAAGCTACATGATATACAAAAAGTTATTTTCGATTATTAAATACGATATGGAAGACGTATATAATAACAGTTTTTTAAAAGGTTCGCTATCTGATAGTATGAAAACTGCCATTGTGAAACTCGTTTATAAAAAAGATGAAAAATTGGATCTAAAAAACTGGAGGCCGATCTCTCTTTTGAATTGTGACTACAAAATTCTCAGCAAAATTCTTAGTAATCGATTTGATTTAATAATCAATAAAATTATTAGTAAAAATCAAAAATGTGGAATAAAAGGGCGACAAATAAACGACGCGCTTTATAACATTCAAGCTGCGATTGATTCTTCTAAAATATTTCGAAAAGATTTAACGATCATCGCAGTTGACTTCGAGAAGGCGTTTGATCGATGCGACCCCCTATTTGTTGTGAAAATATGTGAAAAACTTAATATACCAAAATACCTTATAACATGGATTACGATCATGTATCGCAATATTAACAGTCAGATTGAGGTTAATGGAACATTTACGCGAAAAATTGATATCAAACGAGGGATAAGGCAGGGTTGTCCACTCAGCATGGTTCTTTTTCTCATTAGCATGGAAGTGTTAACGCGTAAGCTTCAAAATAACCAGTCTATAATAGGATATCGTTTAAATAACGTTGAAATAAAAACCGAACAATACGCTGACGATTTGACTATTTTCTCCGGACACAAATCTTCCCTCGCTCCTATTTTTCATGAATTAATAGAATATGAACGTGTCTCTGATCAGAAAATAAATCTCACGAAAACCAAAATAATAAGCAATGACCCACCTTCGGTGCGAGAACTTGAATATGTGTGTCCCCAAATCTCGCTGGTGCCCACTGTTAAAATCCTCGGTATTTTCTTTAATCTTTCCAATTGCTGTCTAGATCAGAATTGGGAACGATGCAAAAGCAAAGTTCTAAACGTATTAAACATTAATAAGCGACGGCAGTTGACCCTTATCGGGAAAAAGGCAATTTTAAATACCTTGGTTTTACCTATAGTTAATTCTATTGGTGCTCTATTGCCAATACCAAAATGTCTATTAAACCAACTAAATACCGCCATTTACAAGTTTATATGGTACCCGTCCGCTTTCGAATTAATGCGACGTGGAAAGTTATGTGCTACCTACGTGAACGGTGGGCTTCAATTTCCTGATTTAAAAATTAAACTCGATGCTCTTAAAGCGACCCGTCTTTTTACTCTTAAAAATATCCATGTACTATCCGAAGTGTGGCACGAGTGGGCTCGCTTTAATTTAGGTTCGACCATGATTTCAATCAATCCACTCCTTTATACTAACAGTCTCCCGAACACAACCTTTCCCGATTCAATTTACCGATGTATTTGTCACGTTTTTCTACAATTAAAACGCAACGAATTTAACTGGGAAAATCGAAATCTGCGAGATATTTATCAATTGCTTCTGTCTACAAATGATAACTCCACGGTAATTGAATTTAATAATTTTAGAATCGCATGGAAAGACATATCGTTACAGAGAAAGTTCTTACGTCAATTTTTCTCCAATTTTGAACGGGATTTGTCATATAAGATAGCACACAGCATTATACCTCATGGCGACTGGTTTCGCTCTCATAACATAATTAACGTTTGGGGTAATAAAATATATATCCGTATTTGTAAATTCTGCTTTAGCAATGAAGACAATTTCAAGCATCTATTTCTGTATTGCGATGTGATAAAGAAAATTATAGAAAACATATATCGATTCGCCAATGATATATCTACAATGCAATATGCAAAAAATAATTGTATAATTATGTACAATGTTGGTAATGTCTCACAGAAAAAAGAGATTCTTATCATTAAATTGTTGGGGCTTCTGAAACAAGAAGTATTACGGGAAAAGCGGAGACTGGACAGTAGCAATTCTTATATGTGGAATAACACAGAGTTTGCAAGGAAAACCTTGTGGGTGGTTAAAACAAAACTAGAAATTATATGTTCGGCAACTCCTGTCAAAATACGATATGAAATATGTGTATAAAAATTTACGATTGCGTTCTGATTTTAACCCATATTAAACTATAAAATGGACTTGAATGAAACATGTTTGTAAATATGTATATATGTAATTATACTTTTTATTGCGCAATGTATTTATTAGCTATTGGGCTTAAGATATCTAAGGACAGAAATTACATTTTGGCCTACAAAATTACTAACCTGAAATTATCATAGCAGGTCTTCTGTTTGGCGGGATGTTTCTTAATCATTCTCTTTCCAGTACGTCATTGATTTACCATGAAAAACACATCATATTGATTAACACCACTTCAGAGTCACGTTTCCCATGGACTTGTGCGTAAAATCGCTATTCTTGTGCATGTAATCGCTGTTGTATTATATTTCGATCGTTATTTTTTGGCCGGTTTTCCGGTAAATGTGTACATATGTCATGCCAATAAAAAAAAAGAAAAAAAAAAAAGATTCTTTCGCCTTTTACTAAAGAATTCCGTGGAGGGGAGCATTTCAATGAGTCTTAAGATATTTTTCTGCACATGACTTCGGTTAGGTTTTCTAAACAAATAAGCGAATTAAGTTCAATCTTAGGAGAAGAAACTAACAAACACAATTTGCGCCCTTTCAAGGTTCTGATTGGGGTTAAAATTAGTTTCCTTATTTTGTGGTGATTCCCTTCAATTTTGTCCGAAATATTCTTGAACAAACACTTCCGAATATGATATTGTGTCTTTGTAAATCACCAGTTACAACATCGCGTTTGTATTTACTTAAATAAGCGAGAATAAATCCATATACTTTATATGCGCGATACATGTGTGGGTAAAAGTGACCTCCAAATGCCGCTTTGTGGGGGAGCAAAAACTTGCTGACAGGGAATGAGACGTTAAAAGTATGGTGCAAAGCGAGCTAGTCTTTTAAATCGGGGTTCCTGTTTTGGGGACTTCTTAACCACAAATTTAAATTGACACAAAAAGGTACAAGGAAACATAACAATGCAAAATAAGATATGCTGAAGAAAGAATAAGAAAAAAGCACGATTAAATAAAGGGAACCATTCGCTACGTGCCTTCTTACATGATCCTGAAAGGCCTGATACTGACAACGACCTGGCTACTAGAAGGATGAACAGGAATAATGGACGATTTACAAAGCGATGACGTTGATAATCCACACACAGATGCACAGAGCTGTTAATAACATGAACGGGGACAGGTCGCATGCGTTTTGTAGATGATTTGCACGTAAAACTTCTTTTCGTTGCCTAAAATTTAAAAAACTAACTCCTTTTAAGACTCTTGGCACCCCGTACACAAAAAACTCGCCTATTTTTTCAAAGATATATAACGTATGCTGTAATTTAGCTAAAGTATGCTGTTTCGTCCACCTCGTTTAAGCTAGCCCGGCGCGCGCACGAAAGTGGTGTAAATGCTTGAAAGCGCCGATATGTATATAATGTGGCGTTCAGTTAAATGTTCGCCCGTTGCCGCAAGCACGTCCGCAAAAGTTGGCTTAATTCCCTCTGCATTGGCTGTCGTCGTCTGTTGTCCAGAAGCAGATCTGTGCGAACTTGCGCGGAGTGATTCTCACCGCTGTGTTGTATTCCTTGGGCGGTCGTCCGTCGCCCATATCCACCCATTGATGGCCCGAGAAGATCCCGATCACTCTACGGTTCCATACACGGGTTTCGCGGTCGTAGAGTCGGACGTATATCCCCGCGCCTGACGTACCGCGCTGTGCGTCACAGTAATGGTACATGATGTCGTTTGACTGGTCTTCCACCGCGCAGTAACGGTACAGCAGCTCATTCGCTTTCCCCTGGTCAAAAGCAGTGAAATGGATCCGATGATTCCCTGGTAAATTTTCCCGAGCCGGACTGATGCCCATCTTCATTGACTGGTTCCCTAGCGCCCTCTTCAGTTCGATAACAGCGTAGTCATACTCGACACCGAGGGAGCTAGACTGACCTGGTCGCCGAATCCAGCCTTCCGGTAGGTGCGTCCTTTTTGCCCGAGTCCATTTAAACTTCTGAACGTACTTCGCGGCGGATCGCTTGGAGCGCACGAGAGCCTTTTTCCGGTTCTTGCGGCCACGCTTTCTGTTCTTTTTGTTTCTGCGTCGTTTCCGGAGTTTCTTTTTCACAACACGCCCCACCCGCAGTTTCTTCACTCCCTGGAAAACAATGGAAGAAGTTACCCACCACGATCACATGCTGAGAGAAAAATTCTATTTGCGCTAAGACATAATTTCGTCAAAAACTGCATTTAAAGTCGTCAAAAACTGCATTTACCTAAAACAGTACTATACCTAACTGGCCATGAAACCCGACAGATTAAGACATTAAAAAAGGGTTGGATACCCGTCTTTATTCACCATGTTGTAAAGGGCAGGGGGCGTTAGCTTAAGACCCGGGCATAAGTCGAAATACCACCTGCCCGCAGTCGGGTTACCGGTTTTACAAGAAGCTGAACATTGAAAATCGTTTGCGATAATAGCACTTTTAAAACAAACAATATGTGCTTTCAAAGGACGCAGTTTTATAGCAAGCGACTGGTTTCGATCACACACACACGAGTGCTGGGTTTTGTGGCCGAATGGTTAACACAACCTATACATATACCGAATTTTATACAAAAACGGTTTTAGCAACGAGCTCAGCACGCGTTTGAAACTAAGCCCATTTAAAAAAACACAAAAAATAAACATAGATATATTAAAAAAAGGGGAAGTAATACAATACATAACGCGACTTAAGACCACGACCACATGTTGTAACAAGATATGCAACAAACCAACTACAGTATTTGGATCAACTAAAGTATTTTATATGTATAATACACATCGCTTCTTAAAACCGCGACCAAATGGTGCACTAAGACAGGACGACAACACAATGTATATCTTAATATGCAAAAACAACAAATTTGATAAATGAACGCCCTGAAGGTCGTCTGGCCATATGGTTAGCGCAACCGTTTTATATACAGAATTATATACACAGACGGTCTTAGCAGCGATCCCATTACGAGTTCGAAACTGAGTTCAGTTAAAAAAATACGCTCTGTCGACTTGTTTTTGAAAGCGGCATGGTTAAGATCGACCGCAATCGACAAAGACTAAATATAGCGCTGACGTAAGAGCTAGGTCATGGTGAAAGAACGAATAGTAACAACACAATCGGGAGTAGGCGAGGAATCAACCGAGTGCTGGATATAGAAAAACACTAAAAGGGAGGAAAGGAGGGAAGAATGGAAATTGCTCACTTAAACTATGGAAACTAATTTTTACCCTGTTCTAAACACTAACCTTAACCACAGAACTTACCCCAACACCAATCCCAATTTTAAAACTAAATACAATATACCCTAATCTTTATTTTAGAGTGCAGTTTCCCCTCCTTCCCTTTACTTTTCCTCCTAAATATATCGCGGTTATCGGGTTGCATTTCTCGGGGGTTTATTTGAACTTAAAGAAGGAATTTACGTATTTTGTGACTTCACCTCCTATTTTGAAGAAAATTGATAGTTTTGCAGAAAACGCTTTTGCGCGCTGGGTTAAAATCATCTCTTTACATCGACTGCAATTCACAGATAATTTATTGAAATCCACCTACACCTCAGAAGCTGTTATGACTACATGTTTGAACGTATACTGATTGCTCTTGCAACATGATCAGCTATGTCGCATTATGCAACAGTCATACTCATAAGGGGCAACACTTAAGGGAGGGAAAGAGGGAAGAAGGGAAAGGAGGAAAACTGATCATTAAAACTATTTAAACTAGTTCGAACCCTGCCTCAAACATTATTTTAACCCCAGAACTATTACTAACTTTAACACTAGCTCTAACACTAACCCTTAACACCTTTAATGTTCATTTTAGTGAGCAGTTTTCCCCTCCTTTCCCTTCTTTCCCCCCCTCCATTTATTCCCCCACATACGTACACACACATTGCACTTGAAAGGCATATCTGATAGCGTACACACAACACATACACGGGGTGCGGTTGAGACTAGAACATTCCAGATAGCACGTTAGCACCCGAGCGTGAACTAACCACAAGGGCTTTGTTGTCAATGTCAGTAACTCGGCAGGTGACGCAAGGACCATGGCGTCGTTTTCGGGAAAACTAAGAGGAGGGAATTGTACGGTCGTGTGGGCGAAGGGTTAACGCGGCCGATACATATGCCGACTCTTATACAAAACGGCCCTCGTTGCGGTTCGAAAGTTAAAGCGGTAAAAATGAGGCAAACACTTATAGAAGGAGGAAAACTGCTCACTAAAATAAAAATTACGAAATCAAGGCTTGTGTTAGAGTTGAGCTTAAGGCACAACTTGTTTCAACGTCTCAAATTTTAACCCACATCCTTTTTAGGCCAAATACAATATTAAAAAATGAAGATTGGAGAAAATTCAAACAAGGGAAATAGGGTAGTAGGAAAGGGGGTATACCGCACACTGAAATGAAGATTATGTTATTTTTTTATTGTTTTCTGCTCACTAAAACTATGGAAACTAATTTTAACCCTGTCCCAAACACTAACTATTAAGCACATTACAAATTCTGTTATTTGCGGTATCAGAATTTAACATACGTTTAGCCATCCCTGCTTAGAGCGTGGCCATCGAAGCCAGTTTTTTTGTATTTCTATGAGTAATAAAATATGTACGCTCACGTGCACAATGTACGGTACGCAACACTTAAGTCTATTATGTGAATGGTAAAACGCGGGAGCATTGTAATAAACAATTGTAGGTTTAAAATTCTAGAAATGGATCAAATAAACGGTATTATGAAAAAAATATTTGTGATTCGTTCGTTATCGCATGGTTTGTAAATCGTTTGCTTTCCCACGTTTTCACTCCGTAAGTTTTCGCACGTTTTTCTCCGTTCGTTTTCACGCGTACTTCTCTATTTAATTTTACCAACGATAAAAGGAATCAATCACCGTACAAAACAGGGCAAAAGCAGAGAAGGAGGGAAACTGCTCACTAAAACTATGGAAACCGAATTTTTAAGTCCGGCCGGTGGTCTAGCGGTTAAGTGCGTCATCTTTTAATCGAAAGGTTGCAGGTGCGAAACTGGTCGCTAGCTAGTCGGTTGTGTCATTGGGCAAGGCACTTTACGGACATTGCCTGATACCCAGCAGATTAATGGGGTCTACCAAAGTGACCCGACGGTGGGCGCAAGGTGATGTGTCGATTACCCATGTGTTACCCCCCTTTGTTTTCTCATTCAGGGGGATCCTAATCCAATAGTTGGTATGGGGAAATCTGCTAAATCACCATATTAGAATGTTCCTATACATATTCTCAATGTAATTATTGATTTTGAAAATGCCCTTTACGTTTCCCATTCACAAGGACAAAATGTGTAAAAGTAGACGACGTCTGAACCATGGAGGTTAATCAGTTGAACTTATCAAAATAATACCCCAATCAAATACAAAACCTGCAATATATTTTGAGTAACCCAAAAGTTTGTACTTAGTGGTTAAATACGAATATTGTCTTTTTTATTCTAGGTTTGGTTTATTCAGAATTTGCCCTTGTCATTAATACCAGCAAATAAAGCAAATCACAGCAGAGTGCCAGAAAAAGACGGCAAAACGAACAGTCGTTAAAACACATCATTAAAAAGAAAAATATATTAAAAAAGCGGATGCGGCCGCGTTAAATATTAATGAGCTAAAATGATATCCCCAAATAGATGAAAGAATCATTTGAAAAGCAAGTTGCGATGAAAGATATTTCTGAAGATTGCATGAAGTGGATTTTAGACTTTCTCTATTCTGGAAAGATTAAGTTTTCACTTAAGAATATCAAAGAGATAATTCAATCTGCTGCACTGATGCAAATACAAGGTGATTTAATAATTTATTACTTACCGAGTGTGGGATAGGGTATTAATGTTTATCTCAATGAACTGAAAACCAGGGGATTAACACACGGACAATCGTCAGATCACCTCGCGCTTACTGTCGGGTTATAGTAGCTATTACAGTGAGTTGTGTATGATTCACACTTTCCTTCAATATGGTAAAATTAATCCGCTGGTTTCAGTCAATGTTAGTTAAGTGCTTTGCCTAAAAACACAACAGAATAACCACTGGAATATTGATTTAGCGACGTTTTTTGTCTTAGTCAACATTATGGTTTGTTTGTTGAAACACACAAGTTCTAAAGAGCCCCTATGATAGCATGAGATACAACCTTCAATAAGGCTATTCTTTCCCTGTCGTGTTTAAATAAACAAGCCATGATTACCAGAGATATAGTACATATATTATTGCACACATAAATGATAACAAATCAATTGATTTTACTTCTAGAATTGCTGGATTTAGCAACTGAGTATGTGATGCAAGTTTTGAGTCCACAAAACTGTTTTCCCTTCTTTCAAATCAGGAAGTTACATCTTATGGATGACTTGGCAAATGCTGCAAAGAAATATTTACTGAGTCACTTCGGTAAAGTGGCCCGTCAAGACTGGTTTGTGGATTTGGATTTTCAAGATTTGGAAATGTTTCTTTCTTCACAAGATGTGGTTGTAATAAACGAGGAAAAAGTTTATAAAGCTTTGATGAGTTGGCTGAAACATGATATCGATTCAAGGAAGGAATATTTCCCAGCTCTGTTACAACATATACGTTTGTCTGCGTTGCCAATCAAATACATTGAAGATGTTATCAGAAAAGAGGTAGGAACGTTTTTCAATACAATCCCTCTTCGCGGCTCCAAAACTGGCCGTTTTTGAAGATGAATTTTGGATTATATCGCATGTGCGCAGTAGGGTTATTCAATAGGAATACTTTGCTTAAATAAATGCAATAACGCTTGGGCTATTGAAAGACCCTGCAATCTATTGAACCAAAGACCTTCAGTCTTACAATGTTTAATTTTTATTTTTGGACCAAATTGACAGCGAAGATATATATTTGATAATGATAATAAGCTGTGTATGATGTAGATAGGTGTTTAGGCATTTGCCTTTAATTTGAGGTACTTACCTAGTGCTATTTTATTTGTTAAACCATGTGTTATATTTTCTGGTTAAACTATTTCCTATCGCTTTTATATTTTGTTGATTTAGACTCCAATCTTTCTGCTTATTAACCACACTTGACAGAACTTTCTTTATGAATTTCGAAGCTGTTATGAAACGATATTTCAACATTACTATTTGGTTGGGAGTAAAACTAATATTGCGGCCAATCCACGAAAGGGATTACTTCCAGGTAGGAAAATTGATAAATGTAACATTTTCTTTATATATTTATTGATTCTATTTTAACAGATGCAAACACTGGGTTTATTGCATATGGGGCATATAATCACATTGATATCAATCCATCAGAAAACAAATTTCAACTCCGCAAGGTATAAATATTTGATGCAAAACATTTTACAAAATTATAAGTTTTTCCATGTTCCATTTTGCTAGTATTAATTTAAAATGTCCAAAAATCTGCGGCAATTAATGTTATTTTTTAATGTTGGGTTTAATGGACATATCTGTTTTTTTTATATGAAATTGTCATACCATGTGTAGTTACTGTCTGTTGTAACAATATTTTAATAAAGTTGGGAAAACTGAAACAAAATTGAAAATTGTTTTGCAGGTCAATTTTAATTGTGGTTCTTCTATTATATCTTCCTGTATTCACGGTACCAATGGTTACTTTTGCGACCGCTCTAACCTCTATTGTTACGATGGAAAAACATTGGGAACATTTGCTCAACTGCCAATGAACTTCCAATGCCAGTACATGGTCTATATTGGTTGGTAGATTTAAATACAATTTAGATAATTACACATTATTAAATTACATTTATTTAATATTAGCTGGTCAGTTGTGTCTGTATTTATAAGGCAGTGGATTAGTTGATTCTACTAAAACTAAAACAAAGCCTTAATCATATTCAATACATTACAATAGCTTTAGTGGTGGCACAAGTAATCGGATAAAAACAGATTACCTTAAGTATACCTCACCCACCATCAAGTAACCAATATTTTGCTTTGTATTAAATGGGTATAATAGACGTTTTGTTCAGTTTTAGAACAACCGATTATTTCAATGGCTTCAGGCAATGTCCACTAAGTGTCTTTGTTCATTGCCGGCTTACCACTGCAAGGCGCAGTGGTTGTGGTGTATGCTCTCTGTTATATCTTGTGTATAAGGGGTTAAGTTGGTTTTGTGATATCTTGTGTATAAGGGCTTAAGCAACATTATAGATTTAACTGTTTAAGTGTAAATTTTTTTTTCAGATTTCGCTGGAGACAAATCAATCTATCTTTTTGGGACATTCTTTGCAACTCAGCATTCTTTTTCGTCACAAGAGAAAAGCAAACCACGGACAGGAGCAACCTACCAAATTTATAAATTTAACATTAAGTCCAAACAATTTAACGAAGTGGTAACATGTTCCACGCCGTGGCGAACTGGTGCTTCTGTTGTGGCTGTTGGAGGTAGGAAATTCACTATAGTTGTTACATTGAAATCACTCCATCATACGTATACACTGGGGAGTAATATTATAAATGAGGTCATTAGACGTATCAATGCCTATTTTATCGTTGTGCGTAATATTTATACCTCGTGTAAGATTTGGGCCTTTGAAAGGCTTGGGAGTTTTTGAAGTGACTGGTTACAGTATTTTCCATAGTTAAATTGATTTGGGCCATGTGTTTTAATATTAATTTGTCATGTGTATAGAAGTGAAGTTCATAAGTTAGCCTACTGTGTAAAATATTTAAAAACCGCAAATTTTAGTAATATCATAACGTAAAAGTGGAATACAAGTTTTGAAGTTGGAATAACGTCTTGATATTGCTGGAGTTGCGCGTTTTGTGACGAGTCCTGCATTGTGCTACGTCTGGTTTAGTAGGCGCCGCCAGAAGACGTAACAATAGTTCTTGTTGATTAATACACATTAGTTAACCAATGTTTTACAGATAAGATATACATCATGGGAGGTTACCTTTATCGCCATGGATCGTCCGACATAAAAACAGGTATATTTATTAAGAGACATTTCTTTAATTTATTTTCTCGTTTTATTTTATCACAACGAGAAAACACAGGGTGTTATTACACAGGTCAACGTCAGATTACCTCGTTCCCAATGTCGTTTACTGGAGGTATTGCCTTGTCTTGAAATGAAGGAGACTTTTCTCACAAGAAAACAATGGACCAGCTAGCAACTGGTTTCCAACCTGCAAACGTAAAGGTTGAAGGCAGCACAATTAACCCACCAAGTTATTTATATTAACAACTTTCTAGTTCTTTTTAACCGGTTTGTTTTACAGCTTCCGATCTTGTTGACATACTTAACCTAAATGAAGATGATTTTCAATGGAAGATTGCACAAAACTTAAAAATTCCTAGAGCTTACTTTGCAGCTGCACAGCTTCGTTCCCGCATTTATTCCTTTGGTAAAATAGTTCTACACATGATTTTAGTTTTACAACTAAGTTGATCAACCTTTCCAAGGTGGATTTGGCAAAAACAATGAACGACTCACAAGCGGAGAGTTCATGGATCTCTCTGATGGGGTTTGGAACAAACTTACAAACGATGTTCCCCTTCCACTTGGTTCTGCATCAGCATTTTGCGTGGGTGACCATATTGCAGTATATGGAAAGTGGGTTAAATGTTTAGGTTGCTCCAGGCAATATTGCAGGATAATTCACTTTAAGTCACTTCATAAGACACATTGCCCTATGCCATCTAAAAGAACACATTGCTTCAAGCCAGTTTATAAAACCCAATTTCTTAAGTCACTGTCAATACTTAAAATAAAAGGGTTATTTTTTTGTTTTTTTCTGAATTGTGCATTAGGTCTTTAAGGTCAAATGTTGGAATACTGATATGGTACGACCAATTTTAGAACCCGCAACCTTTCGACTCTTCAAATAAAATATTGATATAATGCATAAATGAATGGAAAACTTGCGCATAAAAATATGTAGACGGCTTGCGTATGAGAAGTAAATCCAACGGTGTGTGAGTAAATAGTTTACAAGACTTATTTATTTATGAATTTCTATATAAAAAGAACAGGATTACAAGTTCATCATGTGTTTAAAACCTGCCCTATACAAAATAAATAATTATTAAAAATAGGAGAGAAAACCTGGAGAAAATCTTTCTACTTAACTCCTTTAATAAAGAATGGTTGGTGCTGGAAAAGGCTAATCAAGAAACTTGAACATTTCCTGAATTTTACAAGCACCAGATTTAGAAAAAAGGTGGATTTCTAGGCAAATCTCTACATAAAAATCCATTCCTTTATGTGTGTTTCTGTCTAATTCCTATTTTATATTGGCATAAGAAATTGTGTGATTAAGCTGAGAATTTTCGCATGTTACTTTCCAGACATAACCTTGATAATATGTTGATGATCTTTGATATATTTGTAAAAATCAAGTATTATTTTATAGTAGTCATTATTAGCATAATATGGATAATTCATCCTTTTTATTCCATTTGGCATCTATTATATAAAAAACAAGTCATCAATATTAGGCCTAAGTGATATATAATTAAATTATAATCCTCGGAAGCATTTTTGCAATACTACCAGCTTTGTTCAATTTTTTCTTTGCATCGGATAGGTACGTGCTATTATTATTCACAATGTTCCATTATTGTTTTCATTTTCATTGTTAAACTAACTTGTAAGTGTGCGTGAAGTAAACTGACTATTTCCCGCGTGATCACACTTGATTTAGGAGGATCAATCTAAATATCCTAGATTTGACTGAGGTACCGTTTTAGCTTGCTGTAAATACCAGGTTTTTTACTACATTCTTAATTTCACTCTAATGTTTTTGCTTAAGTTTTAGCTTGTGCCTTTCTTCACCAATAATACGTAGTGTATATTCTTCTGCGTGGGTGACCTGCACTTCCGCCGAGAAACGCCACACTATTGATGCGTTGGAATTTCCCAATGCGAATGTCTAAACGTCTTATAAAGTTTAAACGAGCACATTTTCTTCTTTGTCTTCAATTTGCGGTTTTCTATAAATGAAAATAAATACAATCCAAAATGGCGTCATTAAATTAATGCTAAATAAGGGCGTCAAAAAACTTAACAACTGAAATAGGATGAGAGAAATAAAGAAAATTAGTGCTCAATAAAGGTGATAAAAAACTTACCAACTAATTCTAGTTGCAGGTATATATCGGTATAATTAAGAAAGTCTATTTCAATAAGCTTTTTAAGCAATACAGTACTTTTTTAAGTGCTCATTCAAAAAGGAAAAACGATGAAACAATCAGTATATAAATAAGGCGAGTTTGTGACGTCACAACCACCTTGTAATGTAATGTTTGGGATTTACAGATCTATCATCAGGGGCACACAATGAATGTCGCTCAAACAACATCAAACTAACTGAACATACGATATAGATGTTACACGTAGTAAACTTATTTTAATCAAAAGACTTGTTTTGTCTGTTATGTAATTGGTAGGCTGATAGAGTTTATAATGGGTTCTTTTTTAATTAAATGCCCGACTTAGAAGACTGGTAAGCTAGATAAAATTGATTAGGAAAACGCTCTGTTACATCATAATTCCATACAACCTCGTAAAACGCACGGTACGAAATAACAATATTCTGTATTAGCAGTGTGCAAAGTACGATTGTAGATGCAGCTAAATAGGGTAGTCCTACAATATCCATAGAGCTTGTTTGTATTGAAACTACATGAACTGGAATATTCCAAACTTCATTGGAGAATCCAGGGGACATTCCCGAAGTAGATATCAATTGAAAATCAAATTTTGAGTGATTTAGCTTGTAAGTATAGATCCTGAAATATTAAGTAGGAATTTCCGCGAAACGGGTTTAAGGTTTAAAATTGGTTGCTTGCTAGTCGATTTGTCTTGTGACAAGGCGGTTCTCTTATTATCTAAACAAGTTAATTAAAGGTTTACAACTTAAAAATGTATATTTTTTTACCACACACTGTAAAAGCTTCGATAGCCGGAGGTTGGGTGTGAGGTAATCTGACGTTTGTCCTAAAGAATTCCGTGGAGGGGAGCATTTCAATGAGTCTTAAGATGTTTTTCTGCACCTGACTTCGGTTAGGTTTTCTAAGCAAATAAGCGAATTAAGTTCAATCTTAGGAGAAGAAACTAACCAACACAATTTGCGCCCTTTAAGGTTCGGATTGGGGTTAAAATTAGTTTCCTCATGTTGTGGTGATTCCCTTCAATTTTGTTCGAAATATTCTTGAACAAACACTGCCGAATATGATATTGTGTCTTTGTAAATCACCAGTTACAACATCGCGTTTGTATTTACTTAAATAAGCGAGAATAAATCCATATACTTTATATGCGCGGTACATGTGTGGGTAAAAGTGACCTCCAAATGCCGCTCTGTGAAGGAGCAAAAACTTGCTGACAGGGAATGAGACGTTAAAAGTATGGTGCAAAGCAAGCTAGTCTTTTAAATCGGGGTTCCTGTTTTGGGAGATTCTTAATCACAAATCCAAAATGACACAAAAAGGTACAAGAAAACATAACAATGCAAAATAAGATATGCTGAAGAAAGAATAAGGAAAAGCACGATTAAATAAAGGGAACCATTCGCTACGTGCCTTCTTACATGATGCTGAAAGGCCTGATACTGACAACGACCTGGCTACTAGATGGATGAACAGGAATAATGGACGATTTACAAAGCGATGACGTTGATAATCCATACACAGATGCACAGAGCTGTTAATAACATGAACGGGGACAGGTCGCATGCGTTTTGTAGATGATTTGCACGTAAAACTTCTTTCCGTTGCCTAAAATTTAAAAAACTAACTCCTTTTAAGACTCTTGGCACCCCGTACACAAAAACTCGCCTATTTTTTCAAAGATATATAACGTATGCTGTAATTTAGCTAAAGTATGCTGTTTCGTCCACCTCGTTTAAGCTAGCCCGGCGCGCGCACGAAAGTGGTGTAAATGCTTGAAAGCGCCGATATGTATATAATGTGGCGTTCAGTTAAATGTTCGCCCGTTGCCGCAAGCACGTCCGCAAAAGTTGGCTTAATTCCCTCTGCATTGGCTGTCGTCGTCCTGTTGTCCAGAAGCAGATCTGTGCGAACTTGCGCGGAGTGATTCTCACCGCTGTGTTGTATTCCTTAGGCGGACGTCCGTCGCCCATATCCACCCATTGATGACCCGAGAAGATCCCGATCACTCTACGGTCCCATACTCGGGTTTCGCGGTCGTAGAGTCGGACGTATATCCCCGCGCCTGACGTACCGCGCTGTGCGTCACAGTAATGGTACATGATGTCGTTTGACTGGTCTTCCACCGCGCAGTAACGGTACAGCAGTTCATTCGCTTTCCCCTGGTCAAAAGCAGTGAAATGGATCCGATGATTCCCTGGTAAATTTTCCCGAGCCGGACTGATGCCCATCTTCATTGACTGGTTCCCTAGCGCCCTCTTCAGTTCGATAACAGCGTAGTCGTACTCGACACCGAGGGAGCTAGACTGACCTGGTCGTCGAATCCAGCCTTCCGGTAGGTGCGTCCTTTTTGCCCGAGTCCATTTAAACTTCTGAACGTACTTCGCGGCGGATCGCTTGGAGCGCACGAGAGCCTTTTTCCGGTTCTTGCGGCCACGCTTTCTGTTCTTTTTGTTTCTGCGTCGTTTCCGGAGTTTCTTTTTCACAACACGCCCCCACCCGCAGTTTCTTCACGCCCTGGAAAACAATGGAAGAAGTTACCCACCACGTCACATGCTGAGAGAAAATTCTAGTTGCGCTAAGACATGATTTCGCAAGTCGTCAAAAACTGCATTTACCTAAAACAGTACTATACCTAACTAGCCATGAAACCCGACAAATTAAGACATTAAAAAACGCAAGGGCTGGATACCCGTTTTTATTCACCAAGTTGAAAAGGGCTGGGGGCGTTAGCTTAAGACCCGGGCATAAGTCGAAATACCACCTGCCCGCAGTCGGGTTACCAGTTTTACAAGTAGCTGAACAGTGAAAATCGTTTGCGATAATAACACTTTTGAAACAAACGCTATGTGCTTTCAGAGGACGCAGTTTTATAGCAAGCTACTGGTTTCGATCACACACACACGTGCTGGGTTGTGTCGCCGAATGGTTAATACAACCTATACATATACCGAATTTTATACAAAAACGGCTTTAGCAACGAGCTCAGCACGCGATTGAAACTAAGCCCAGTTAAAAAAACACAAAAATAACATAGATATATTAAAAAAAGGGGAAGTAATATAATACATAACGCGACTTAAGACCACGACCACATGTTGTAATAAGATATGCAACAAACCAACTACAGTATTTGGATCAACTAAAGTATTTTCTATGTATAATACACATCGCTTCTTAAAACCGAGACCACATGGTGCACTAAGACAGGACGACAACACAATGTGTATCTTAATATGCAAAAACAACAAATTTGATAAATGAATGCCCTGAAGGTCGTCTGGCCATATGGTTAGCGCAACCGTTTTAAATACAGGATTATATACACAGACGGTCTTAGCAGCGAGCCCATTACGAGTTCAAAACTGAGCTCAGTTAAAAAAATACGCTCTGTCGACTTGTTCTCGAAAGCGGCATTGGTTAAGATCGACCGCAATCGGCAAAGACTAAATATAGCGCTGACGTAAGAGCTAGGTCATGGTGAATAAACGAATAGTAACAACACAGTCGGGAGTAGGCGAGGAATCAACCGAGTGCTGGATATAGGAAAACACTAAAATGAAGGAAAGGAGGGAAGGATAAAAACTGCTCACTAAAACTAATTTTCACCCTGCTCCAAACACTAATCTTAACCACAGAATTCACCCTAACTCCAATCCCAATTTTAAAACTAATTATAATACCCTAATCTTTATTTTAGTATGCAGTATCCCTCCTTCCCTTTAGTTTCTTCGCGGAATATTTCGCGGTTATCGGGTTGCATTTCTCTCCCGTATATTTGATCTCAAAGAAAGAATTTTACGTATTTTGTTACTTCACCTCCCATTTTAAAGACAAGTGATAAAGTTTTAAAGAAAACGCTTTTACGCGCTGGGTTATAATCATGTCTTTACACCAACTGCAATTCACAGATACTTTATTGAAATCCACCCATCCACTACACACGGTACTAACCACGAAACTAGTCAACTAACCCGATACCTCGGCAGCAGTTATGACTGTATTTTCGAACCGTATACTCTTTGCTCTTGCAACATTGTCATCTATGCCTCATTATGCAACAGTCATACTCATAAGGGGCAACACTTAGGGAAAAGCGGGAAGAAGGGAAGGAGGAAATTTCTAACCCTGCCTCAAACATAATCTCAATCCCAGAACTATTTCCAACTTTAACCCTAGCTATAACACTAACCCTACCGCCTTAATCTTTATTTTAGTGAGCAGTTTTTCTCCTTCCCTCTTTCCCTCCATTTATTTCCCCCATGCGTACACACACATCGCACTTGAAAGGCATATCTGATAGCGTACACACAACACATACACGGGGTGCGGTTGAGACTAGAACATTCCAGATAGCACGTTAGCACCCGAGCGTGAACTAACAACGAGGGCTTTGTTGTCAATGTCAGTAACTCGGCAGGTGACGCATGGACCATGGCGTCGTTTTAGGGAAAACTAAGAGGAGGGAATTGTACGGTCGTGTGGCCGAACGGTTAACGCGGCCGATACATATACCGACTCTTATACAAAACGGCCCTCGTTGTGGTTCGAAAGTTAAAGCGGTAAAAATGAGGCAAACACTTATAGAAGGAGGGAAACTGCTCACTAAAATAAAAATTACGAAATCAAGGCTTGTGTTAGAGTTGAGCTTAAGGCACAACTTGTTTCAACGTCTCAAATTTTAACCCACATCCTTTTTAGGCCAAATACAATATTAAAAAATGAAGATTGGAGAAAATTCAAACAAGGGAAATAGGGTAGTAGGAAAGGGGGTATACCGCTCACTGAAATGAAGATTATGATGTTTTTTTATTGTTGTCTGCTCACTAAAACTATGGAAACTAATTTTAACCCTGTCACAAACACTAATTATTAAGCACATTACAAATTCTGTAATTTGCGGTATCAGAATTTAACATACGTTTACCCATCCCTGCTTAGAACGTGGCTATCGAAGCCAGTTTTTTTGTATTTCTATGAGTAATAAAATATGTAGGCTCACGTGTAATAAAATATGTAGGCTCACGTTCTAGAAATGGATTAAATAAACGGTATTATAAAAAAAAACTATTTGTGATTCGTTCGTTATCGCATGGTTTTTAAATCGTTCGCTTTCGCACGTTTTCACTCCGTAAGTTTTCGCACGTTTTTCTCCGTTCGTTTTCACGCGTACTTCTCTATTAAATTTTACCAACGATAAAAGGAACGAATCACCGTACAAAACAGGGCAAAAGCAGGGAAGGAGGGAAACTGCCCACTAAAACTATGGAAACCGAATTTTTAAGTCCGGCCGGTGGTCTAGCGGTTAAGTGCGTCATCTTTTAATCGAAAGGTTGCAGGTGCGAAACTGGTCGCTAGCTAGTCGGTTGTGTCCTTGGGCAAGGCACTTAGCGGACATTGCCTGAACCCAGCGGATTAATTGGTTCTACCAAATTGAAGGAACGTGTCTATCATATACAACACACTGCAATAGCTCCGGTAACCCGGCGGTGGGCGCGAGGTGATCTGACGATTGCCCGTGTGATAACCTCCTAGGTTTTCCCATTAACGGGGATAAACATGAATATCTATATATCTTATATAACACTAAACACTAATGACTAATCTCAACCCCAGAACTAAACCTAACTCCAACTCCATGTTTAAAACCAACTAAAATGTCATAATCTTTATTTCAGTGTGCAGTTTCCCTATTCCCACCTTCCCGCCTTCCCACCATTTAGTTTTCCTTTAAAAAACCAACCGGCAGCCCACTCCCCCCACCCCACGACTTTCTCGATGCACCAATTTCAGACGACGAAAAACAAACAATGTAAATTTCGACTATTAGCGGTTTGAGAGAGAGTTTTTTGAGCGAATCACTGACCCCAGCAGACCGAAAGGAGCTGGGCCAACACTACGTCACGACATTGTAGCTGTCAATCATCGCTATACTCCTACAAGCCGCACTTAAGTGAAAAGAACAGGCCGCAAATCAAAATACACTAACATAATGCAACAGTTGAAGGACTGTTTTATAAGCGGACATAGGTTCGAATGATGGACTCGTCTTTAGGACCGTTTTTTTTATAAATTTTGTATTTTTATATAAAATTCTACATATGTATCGGTTGGCTATTACTGTTTTTATACAACGCCGAGTTTCAAACCCAGGACCTTTAAATGCGACGTTTATGTTCTCGTTGGGAATGACGTATGTCGAAAAATGTATCCTAGATTTCTATGAACAAGACCGATTCTTGGGCTCGGGATATTATACAAGCTGGGTATTAACCACCAAAGCGTGTAAATTAGTTTAAATTCCACGACACTTTGAATACCACTGGGTTATCCAACGGCAGTGAGATTTTCCAGAATAAATCACATATGCTTCTGCAATTAACAAGCGCTTTTGCATATACGCTTTTATACTTAAAATATAATTTTGCACATATGTTTTTACAACTAAATAAGGCCCTTAAACTTATACCAACACAGTATAAAAACGCCTTGGACATATATATTTCCAAGTTTAAAAACGTCGTTTACTTATACGTCCTGAGTTAATAAACACTTTGCAAATATGCTTCTACAATTAAATAAAGTCATGGCACCTACACCTTTACAACTAATATACGTCTTTGCATTTTTTACTGATATTAAAAAAACTTGGGACAAATATTTTTACAGTTAAAAGAAACGCCTTTGTATGTATATGTGTTTCAAAAAAACAAAAAACTATTAGCATATATGCTTTTGCAAACAAGAAAAACTTGGACATATATTTTCAAAGTTAATAACTACCTTTTGAACAGATGCTTGCACAATTAAATACCACCTTTGCATAAATACTTCTGCAAATAAGTAACCCGGCGCAATATCGCACCACCAGAAAAAAGGGCGGCAGACAAAAACCCAGCCGGCTACGGGCTGTCACTTTGGCGTGCTGTGCTATCTATCCGTCCATCGGCGCGTCTGCGGTTTCATCCGTTTCCAATAAACGAGAGTATAAACAGGATCGGTGCCATAGACGCGTTTTCGCATAAGCCGATGTATATTGGGTTTGTCAGGCGCGTTTAATGAGTCGGTTTGGCGCTTGGCATTATAAATAATGCTGGAATGGTTAGTATCCTCACGTTTTCTACTAGATGGTACGACGAAGAGCACTTTAACACGCATTACTGACCGAAGTTGAAAGACCGGAGCTATTTTGTCGTTGTTATTATGTAATATTTTGCAATGTTTACCTCGATATAAATTTCGACATGTGTATGTGTGTATTATTTCCAAAAAGTTATTTAACTATTTTGCGGGGCTGTGTGTTCTAATATATAAACATTTTCGCTGCTTCGTTGATTTGGTATGTAACGTTACAATTAATCTTCTTGGTTTGTTTAAGTCGTTATCTTTTTTATTTTTTATTATCAAGCTAGGTTTTGAACCCATAATGGGCTCGTCACTTAAGCCGTATTTGTGTAGAATTGGTCTATGCATGGGTCGCGTTAACTATTCGGCTACAACAGTGCTTCGCAACCAGTGTGGCCAAAGACAATGCTAGGTGTGAATTATATATATTTTTAAACTAAATGTTCACCAAATAAAAATAATTTTAGTTTTTGCAAATTTAAACATTACGGTTATCAGACTATTTTTATAGAATGCAATGTGCCGTCAAATTTATTAAGTTTCTAAATGTGCCTCGAGTAAAAAGGTCGCGCAGCTCTGTTCTACACCCCCGTACATATCATCGTTTTAACCACTTTCCTGTGCAGCTTAGGTCCGTGTCGGCTTATCCAGACCATTCTTTGCAGCAATGGCCGATATTGGCTCGTCAACGAGTACGTATGTGTTCCTCAAACAAGCCGCTCTCGCCAGAAAGCAAATATGCCAAATTTCAGTTTACATTACCTTTGCGACCAAGGCTTAAGACATAATCCCGTGTCTTGTGTTGTGTATGACCGAGCGTGTTTGCGCGATTAGTTAAAACGTGAGCTCGAAATGTCCTTACATCCCAGAGGAATCCGGCCATAGAACGCACTGACATAGCATAAGCGGCTCACCAAGCTAATAACCGCAGGAACAATACACGACTAAACAGGGAACTGTATGCTCAAACGCTGTATTGTTATTAGAGGTGTTGAAATATTTTGTTGGAAATTCAAAGCGTTTTATTGCGCCGTTTCACTGCATATGCAGAAAGCGTTAAACCGTACACGCTTAAGGTAACGTACGATCGTACATTTCGTTATTTCAATAAAGTAAAATGTGATCTGACGGTAGTGTGGTACATATACCGGTTTACTTAAACAAAAACGATCTTAGAAACGAGCATGTCTGAAACTCGAAATCCAACCCGGCAATAATATATTTTATTGTACGGTCGTGTAGACGAATGGTTAACGCTACCGAAACATATATCTACTTACATAAACAAAAACGGTCTTATCAGCGAGCTTGTCATTGACTCGAAACCTACTTCGGTAAAAAATATTTTATTGTGCGGTCGTGTCGCCAAAAAGTTAACGTGACCTTTACATGCAATGATACCTATATAAAGTAGCGAGCCCGTCATGTCCTCTAGACTCGGCCAAAAAATGTGATCTTAACCTCCTAAAATGTGTATGTTCTGATTATTAATATTACAGCGGGAGTCTCAAATACAAGCGTCTTTATTCCAAGTTTTATGCCTGGTATGGAATGCGGTGTATTTGCACCACCAGCTCTCGAACAATACGTCTGTGTCTCGCAGTCTATCGCTCGGCGGGTCTGTTCGCTGGCACTCTAGGCCAATTAACTATGAGGGGCTTGGCTCTTAGGCACTTACGTAACGGGTGTTAGGGTCTTGTGAGGGACACTTTTGGACGCTTAACGGCACTTCAAATGTAGATACAAGATAATTGAAATGTTGTGGGGAGAAATAGCAGGGACCTTAACTGATAGATATAAGAGTTATCGTAAGTTATGGTGCTTACTGCCACTTATAGATAGCGCATGAACACAAACTAGATTGTTTCTTTGCGTTTGGTTACGAAAAATGTCCCGAAAGGGAAACAATGAGTCTTGTACGGTTTAAAACCAGTCGCAAAAAACGATTTAGGGCTTGTTTCAAACCTGCCGATTAAACGGGTACGAATGCAAAATCAACATTTACCTTTAGGTATCGTTTTCCGTCGTGAATGCAGTGTGCGGATGTCAGGACGTGCTTCGGTGACAGCAACACCCCAGCGCAGCCTGTGGACAGCTTCACCGCCGTCGAAAAGGGGAACATGGTCGAAAATTTGGCGGCGGGCAGTTTGAACCTGGTGTCGTACCCGAAGATAGCACGTTTATGCCTACGTGTTGGCTGGTCTTCTATAAGGCCTGTGGGTATCTGCTGCCGATGTAAGGTTGTTGAATCCACATCTGTCATGTTCACTACTGTTTTGAACCGCTGCTGGTTTTCGACGTCCAGAGTTTCGTAACTCATGTCGCGGTCTAACTTATCCATAGTGATGGGCTGGTTGTCGCGAGCTATTTGGCAGTTAATGTCGCAGTCGCCTTTAAGCACTCGAGAAACATGGCCGCGAAACTCGGCCCGACCTTCTGCGATTTCCGCCACCGAGAGTAGACGCGGCAAGTGCGGCCGCTGCCAGGAAAAGTCGTCGATGTTGACCCTCACGGACGAAGCGGGGCAAAGTAATCCAGCTACTGCAAGCGCAAATATACAAATCGCCCGGCTATCCATGCTCTCAAACCCCTTTCAATTAAAATCCATCCACTAAACAAACTAAACAGCCGAGCAAGTCGCAGGCTACTGAGAGTGACTAGGACAGACCTAGCTTCGGCGAGACCTGCATAACGAGAAAAAAGAGTTAAGCCTACGTCACAGACGGGGCAGAAAAAAGGCGCCAAAACCACGGAAGTTCATAATTCCTTCACTTGTTCATAAAATAAATTGCAGTATCACTTTTCTGGAGCTATGTTTAAATGTAAATTGAGACTAATACCCATGAGAAAATAAACACGTCAAGAAAAATACGAAATTAAAGTCAAGCTTATATAACCGGATATTTCAAAATAATCACCAAACAGTCCTAAGCCTGGTATTTGACTATATTTGTCCTGACTAGTTTTCTTCGTTTAGATACGCCGGGTGAACACTTAGGCCACAATTATTTCTATTATACACTGTCGCAAAGTTAGATTTTAATTTTCTATCTAATAGTTTTTGATTAATCTACTCTTGCAATGTTAGATTTATTTGTTACCTTATATCGCTCACAGCATACGCTAAAATGCTGATAGATTTCGGTCTAAACCTATAATCAAATCTGTACTGTTGTAAAGAAACGAATACATCAAAAGGCTAGGCTTGCAATTAGCGGCGAATAAAAGATATCTATCAAGAACTGGTATAGGCCGCTTTAAACCGACAGACAGAATTTCTTAAAACTGAGATTATGAGCGGGTAAAATGAAACCAAAACCGAAAGATAAAAGAATCTAATAACAGCAGAAGTTATAATTAAAAGTTTCACATACCGTATTCAGTGTGGCAACTTAATTAAATTTTAACTATTGCTTATACCTATGATAATAAATTTATGATAGCAAATTAGATTTGTCTTGGTAAGTAACAATTGGCTGTATAGTTGCACTAAAGAGCCAATTGCGTATATTTTTATTTAAATGCCTAGTTAATGCTGAAACAAATTACTATTCAAATAAAAGTGTAGGTGAAGATAATCCAAGTTCTACAGTCTATATTTAATTGGCATTAACACGTAGAACTTATTTTGGCGTAGATTTCAGAAAGAAAAATTTCAAAGAAAATGCTGTAAAAAAGTGAAAAGTAAGTTCTGGTAATCGAACAATTAAATATGTTCCTTCAATGTTAAACGCTACACGCCATACATATATACCGTACAATCATGGCTAAGAAGATGTAATTACTTATGCCGGAAAAGAGTACTTGACTATCCAATTAACCGATAGTCAGTACAGTGAAAAATGAGATTATTCAAAGTCAAGTCTAGCCATAACTTCCTTACTACGTAGTACTTTACGTCACTTTCCAAAAACACTACATTGCGTTGTTGGTAAAACGTAATCTGATTCACAATGACGGCTACATCATGGTAATTGTAAGTACATTTGGGAGTAAACGTCACCCCGCCTTCATAACAGACCGTTTGTATACAGAATTCGATATAAATATGGTCTTGGGAACAAACCGAAAGCGGTTCAAAAAAGCGCAGGTGAACAACAGTTTAAACCAGCAAGGATATTCGGTTTTCTATTAAATAAACCTAATTTCAAGACCAACAAGGGTTTGAAACTTCATTTTTAGAGTAACCTTAAAAGGTTTAGTCGAAGGGTTAACGCGACCGATAAGGCACTGACGTCGCAAGTGGACGACAGTTTTCACAAGCAAGGATGTTTCATATTCGATTTTCTATTAAATAAACCTAATTTTCAGACCGACATGAGTTTGAAACCTAATTTTTAAGAGTAACCTTAAAAGGTTTAGCCGAACGGTTTGACCGAACAGACATTGACAATATACCAACCGGGTGGTCTTTGGTTTAAGGTAGGGCCGGGTAAAAAAGCGCCTGAAGCGATTTGTGCCTTTATTCCATGATACCGCCTACCTGATTATTATAGCAATTGGTGGTTTAACCGGCAAACGCTAACAAACATTGGTGATACCGGCCAGGTACCTAAATAATACTGTTGAATTCTATGTTTTTCATTATCACGCTATGGCACGTGCGCTGGAGTTACAGGTCTTTTACGGTTAGATTTCTGGCCTTTGTGTAAAACTTGACCGGTCACTACAACTGTAATATTAACCATAAGAAATTAGTACTGCAATTTCCTTCTATAATGACTATAATATCAGTCATTTGACAAAACGTCTGCACAAAATACGCCCCAAAAGTTTTAAATTCCAGAAAATTTTTAAAGTAAAGCTAATAAATATTTTTTCTTACCGGACTCATGTTCAAACCCACACTACTGCCGCTATTAAAGTAGAAATTGGAATATGGATCGGTCGCGTTAACCATTCTCCCACAAAACCTTTTCATTTAATAAGATATCACCACAGCAAAGCAATCGATCTTAGTTACACTGTTGGTTGAAGTCCAATATAACTTTCATTCATAAAACCAGGAAGCTAGCTTTTAAACTGGCACGCTCGGGTGACTTAAATTTGTCAACACACTGGACCCGACTTCCTATGCAAACACTATTTTCAATAGATTAGATGACATCTAGCACTGCCTAGATTAAAGTAGCCTTGTATTAAAGTAAAAAAGTAGCCTATACTTTCACTGGGTTCAAACTGCTGGTTTTCGGTCCATTTCTAAATCTCCCTACCGGTGACTGGATTTTCCAGCTCACGCGAAATTCAGCGCACAAGGACGACCTTGTGTACACTGAATGAAGCTCTATATGACGTCATAAACCACACAATGGCCCGTGTCAAACGTAACAAATAAGGTTTGTTTTAGGCGATCGGTCACCGGATATTTCTTGTTTCTGTCGCAAATACAGCATTTGCAAGGCGAAAAAGAAGAAAAAGTTTGGTAATACCGAAATTGGTCACGCCGATGCCCGTGTAAGGTGTTATTATAACCTCAACCTGCCGGTTACTTGCCGGACGTCTTGATCCAAGCACATTGGAAATCACGGCCTTACAAGCGGTTGTTATTCCCGACGGTGCAGAGCGTTTGCGGATTTAAAGCAATTGACGAAATTGCAGGTCTGTTATCTTCCAACACAATAAAGCGCTGTAAAGGCGAATTACAAGTGATCTCGCTTCGTCAGTTTTGAATTAACAGAGCAAATATACCCCCTGTATTCGTGTGTGTGTGGAGGGGTTACAATTCGCTACAGAGATAAAACGATTCACACATGGCATAAAATCTCTCCGGGAATTCCGCTGGCTCTGTTTTGTAAATAGATTCAAAACAATTTTCAGAATTCTCCAATTCACACGTGCTTCGAATGACGTCATTAGCATTCCGATGACGTAATTGTCACATTGTTTATTTTCTCATGTGGTCCATTAACGAAACAGCGTGGGGGTTTAGACGCGCGATTACCTCCAGTAACCATAATCCTATAATGCATCTGAAATCAAGATTAACCGTACAGATTATGTTAACACCAACCATTAAGTTAATATAGCGCAGCTAATGGCCATTGGGTTGGTTAGTCCGAGTTAAAAGTTGGCAGTGGATCAAATAAAGTCATCTATAATGCTGTCAGCACGATGAAATATGCGCCAAGTGTTTAAAAGGGACCTCAAATTGGCCGTGACGTTGTTCTATGACCACGGGTGTTGGGTTACATTAAAAAATGTATGGACAACAGGTTCACACGATTCCAAAACGGACAAACTCGGCCTTTGCGACCTTTATGTTTATGCTAGTACCCAAACTCTATTTAGCGTACGAGTCGATCTATTGGTTTGAGGACGCGTTGGCCACTTATCATAGCTGACCTGGCTGTTTGCGGCCACTCCATAATGACCGTTGTATGCACAATATACCAGAACTAGTCGCTGCGGAAACACAAACATATCTCCGTCGTGAGAAACACGCGGCACTTAATCAAACCCACAAAATCGTACAAACTAGAATGAATCGGTTGTAGTGTTTGCGGGAACTAAATAAAACTATTGCACTTCGAGTATGATTGATCCATTACGACACCCCTGGGGGTAAAGTATTTTTTTAAACCCATAAATACGGATCGGGACCTCACATATCCGCAGTCTAGTTTCCATGCTTTTATCCTTTATAAGTATCGAGATATAAATCGTACTGAGAGGCCAGGATAATGCACAAGGGTCTACATTCCATGGAAACCTCTACAAGACACTTATGTTTGTTCAGTATGACACTCAAGATTCCTGTGGTTTAGAGTGCGATAAGCAATGATCTAACGCTGCCCTAATTTAGTTCCAGAAATAACCCAAAGTATGCTACGATATAGTTCTTAGAGTATACAGGCCAAATCGATCAAATTCTTGAGTTATTTTAATTTTCATAACTCGTCGAAAATGCAGTGGTACCAAACGACTTAAATCGAGCCGATTGATACCGTGTATTACAAGCACAAGAGATGTATTTCACTCAATTAATTCGTAAATAACGTTGCATATGGAATCAAAACGGCTTATTTGGAAGCGAGTAAAATTAGATATAAAGGACTCGTAAACTGATCTGTGATCTATACCGTGTCCCCACTGTTTGTCCCCGGAAACGATTAATAGCAGATCAAAACAGATTTTCAAAGATGCGGAAATTCCTCACTATTTATCCCAAAATTGAGCAGACAGCGGCCTGACAGCAGCGCTTAATGGCATCGAGCATAACATCACAAAAGGCTGTCTCGCGTAATAGAATTAAGCCGGGTTAATGCAGTCTCGATAGCAGGCACTTAAAGGAGGGAACATGAAAAGGACTACTTCCTAAAACTATGAAAACTAATTCTAACTCTGCAGAAAACACTAATCTCAACCCTAAAACTAACCCTAACTCTTAACCCATGTTTAAAAACTAATCTTAACACTCTAAGTCTTCATTTTAGTGTGTAGTTTCGTTCTTTCCATCCATTAAGTTTCCCCCCTCGATAGGTTAAGGTAACACAATGCCAACAGATTTACTCTGCTCTTTCTTTGAACTAGACGAGCACGCGTTAACTAATTGGCTGAACCCACAAGGGAGACATAACAACACGCGAGTGAAATCTGAAGACTACCAATAACGCATTGTACAGATTAGGCCGTTGTACGTCACGACGGCTGAAATCGTAATAGAATGATCCGTAAGACTACAATGTCCTCGGGAAATATTTAAAAGTGGGGAAGCAGGGAAATTGCTCACTAAAACCATGGAAACTACTTCTAACTCTGCCCAATCACTAATTTCAACCCCAGAACTAACGCTAACAATAATGTCATAATGTCCACTTTAGTCTGCAGTTTTTCTCCGACCTTAGGTATATTTTCCCTTCATTTAGTTTTCCCCAATTTTTACTATGGAAATAAATTCTACGCCTACCCCAGCACTAACGCAAACTTTAATCCCAACCATTACACTAATCTAAATATCACAGTACCCATTCTACTAAGACGTTTTGCTTATTCCCTATTTCCCTTCTTTTAATTCCTCCCATTTTTACCATCGAAACAAATTCTAACCCGACCTCTAACTTTAACCTCAGCTCTCAACATTATTATCATAATTATGCATTTTATTAAGCAGTTTCCCCCCTTCCTCCGTTTCATACTTCCCTTCTTTCAGTTTCTTCCATTTCAATTATGGAAAAAAATTCAAAACTAACGCCATCTTAAACCTTCGGCTGTACCTTAATGCCATAATGTACATTTTAAATTAGTAATTTTGCTTCGTTCTATTTAGTTTACCCCATTTTTAACGGGACGCGAAACCCCACAGCTAAGCAATACCCTTGTGTACATTGGTAAAGCCGCGAGTCGGACGTTGATTCGAATCGATGGATTTATAAAGATCGTTTAAGACTACAGGACTAAAAATAACAAACATTGATCGCAGTAAAATAAAGCACTGTCAACTCATCTATAGGGACGCGGTATTGTGATTATTCCGAGATTTAACGGAAGGCGTTTTCACACTAGGGCAAGAATACTCATATCTCCGTGAGTGGGAAATAAAGAAAACTTACAGAAAACTTGTGTTCTATATAATCCAGCGCTATTGCAATTCACCAGATACCGTTACTTTTATTTTAAAAAGATTTTAAACCAACCACCGACTTAAATTCTTAAAGACATAACCGACTGACTTTCCGGTTTTGTTACCGCAACTTTTAATTATGACGGCCATAGGAAAATCTAATTAACCAGCAATAGAAATATAAAGACTGGCATTATATCCCTGTGGACAAGAACTTAAGCTGACACCACAAACTCGTATAAAGTTCACATTAGTAAAATCGTATTAACTATAATTTGAAATTGATGGACAAATACAAAACTATACAATATAACGTCTTCACTGCACAAGAAAACGGGACAGCGACTGTCATTTAATTTTCTCATTTTACAATTTTTCTTCAAAGGTTTCGTTTTTTTCATCGTGGAAACAAAAAATAAAATAAACTATGTCAGTATAAAAAAGGATTTTTAAAATCTCGAAAACTAATCAGAACCGCACAATTCAGAAACAAATTTTTGTTTAGCTTTTTCATTATTTCTAACCAGGCCTTATTGATGACAAATCTACTTTACGTTACAAATTTTTAACGGATGTAAAGCCGACTAATAAACTTATATACGACGTTTAAAACAGGCCCGGTAACAAAGTTACATTAGTGGTGCTAAACTTGACCAGCAGGTAAAAATAAAACGAAACATTTTGATTTCCCATGTCGGAAAAATTATTACCAAATTTTAAGTGGGTCGCAGGTAACACTTTCAGGTTTCGACTGTCATTACGCTAATAGTCGTTATACAAGACTTTAAAGATCGAAGAAGGATTTAATCTGACACATTGTTTAAATCTCATTTGGTAAGAAACGACTACATTTTAAATTTTGCTATTGTAAAAAGCAAAGTTATATTTTACTACGGGTCCAAACCTGACTTTACGTTCCTGTTTCAAACACTTACCTCCTAATCTTTACTTAACTTGACAAATAATCGATATTACCAACTTTATGAAATTGGATGCAAAATACTTCTAAAACCCCCCCTTTTTGCGTGCGAATCGCAGGCTTATAATGTCTAAACTTACTGGCAGAACCCTGTACCGTGTGCTGCTTATTCAGGCTTCGGGGCACAACCGCATAACATTTATCTCTGAAAGTATTTCTATCATAAACCGCTGTATCCTAGAGGGCGATAAATGTCAAATTCAGGCTTTAAAGCTTTAGCATTATGGCAGGGGATGTAAAATAAATTCATTGTTTATTACGTTTTTACACATTTTACCATTCATCTACTTTATAATACAAGTAATACAGTGTAAACCTGGCCGCTGGGCTTTCGGAAAAGTTATATATTTCGCTTATAAAGTGTTTTATTTCCACCGTTGCATCGTCTTGTATCTTATAAAGGTCAACATATACATCTTAAGATATGATCATGCCATTTATAGACAAATATTTATATCCTATGGCAAAGAGAAATAGCTTTTACTGCCTCTACTGGTATGCGATGCAACTTTGTTATTCATGTGCCACCATTATGCTCGGGTGATACCTGTCAATCATTTGACACCTTGAGTTTAAAATACTTAACCATTTCACTATACCCTATAACCGCTATTATACACTCCCACCATTACTCTATACATACGACCTATATAATACATACCCATCATTACAATATAGTATGATTTATACTATACAAACTAATTTCTGCACTATACTTTATGGCCTACGTTATATACATACTCATACATGTACCATGTTTACTATATACATGGGAGTAATATTTTTGTGTTTTTCGAACGACTGGTAATGTTTAACTAACAGTTTCGCCATATGTACACGACGTATGACTTAGTACTTATGTCTAAAGGGGACTTTATAATGCGTTGTTGCATTTATATTAAACGGACGTTTAGTTCAATAATTCGTACACCCGGAGGTATAAAATAATTATTGGTTTTCAGGAATAATACATCCAAATTATGACTAATGAAGGTTAAACCTGCTTGGATAAGACCATACACAGTAGTTTGTCACGTTTAACACTGGGTAAGTCGACCACGCGAAATGCACCGCGCAATTTCGCTTCTTTCCTCTTTAAATTTCGAACATTTTAGGGCGGGTTTGTTTCCGAATCGTTAGAGCAACCGCTGTGCCATTTAGAAACGGAACTAATTACAAAGGCAGCACGCGAGTTCAGAACTTTGCCTTGGCAAATAACAATTATCCACGAAACGGTAGTGCAGCCGAATGGTTAACGCGAATCATATACCAATTTCTACATTCATACAGTCTTAGTGACGAGCCCGTCATCGGTTCGTAAATTGTACAGTTAAAAAAGTAACGTTTAGCCCCCTTTGCTAGTTTTGCTGTATCCTTCGGCCAATTGTGCAAAAATTCCCATCGCCATGACGTCATTAAGCGTAGTTGAATAATTTAGGGCATATTACGTCATGCACTGAATTATTGAAGCCTGACTAAAGAGCCCATAGAAATCGAGAAAGTTCAAGGAATCCGGAAACTTAAAGTGAAAGCAAGCGACCCGGTAAAACCTCAGCATATCATGACTGCACTTAGCAAACATTATTGCTATTATTAGCTTTCCAACCCCAATGCATAGATTTCCTTGTTTGGTAGCACTCGTTACTTTAGCATGTGGTCATAACATTCAATCTGTCTCCGAAGACCTGGCGTACACCTCAATTCACCGTGTGACGTAATCGAAAACTTGGACATCGGTCGAGTAAGTTTTCTATTCTCACCAAAGCCTTTTAAACTTCACAGTTTTACTGGATTAACAAATTGGTCGAATTTCGGGAACTTTAACTCTAATCTGGTTCAAAGGCGAACCTTTCCTTATAAGCTGTGTTAAACGACTCTAATCTGAAACGGTAAAGGCGCGTAACCTTGTATATTTCACCTGCGCACCGTACTTCTTCGATAATTCAATCCCACCGTACCAAAACCACGCAGATTAATATTGACAACGGCTCGGCCTGTGTAGGGCGTGGTGTTTAACGGTGCCGCACACCGGTGTGTGTGAATAACGCAGCCATCGGTACGCATAGAGAAAGGTCGTGGCAAAAATGAACCGGTTTCCGTTTCTGAATTCTAGTCTCCGGAATCTGAACTATGCAGTCGCCTCAGCTTATAACATATTACCGCGTTTAAAACTTAACATGACAAGAAAACGGAGAAAATCCTAACGCAAAACTTAACAATCCGTTCCATCCATATTAGCTATAAATAACTTTAGTTTGTTGCTAGAAACCTCTTGACAAATACCGACGTTTTTACGAAACACTCTCCGTAATCAGTCGTCGACAAAGCGTCAAAAAATCCATTTATTTAACATTTTTATCGAATTTAGAAGGTTCGTAATCAGTCGTTGACACAGCGTCAAAAATTTAATTTATTTAACATTTTTTTACGAAATTAGAAGGTTTTCTGGTCGAAACACGTGCAATCAGTATCACCTCGACAAAAAATCATTTTTAAAGATTTTGAAACGTTCTTACATCTTGGGTCCGTGTTCTTAAGTCGAAACAAGTACAGTTGCCGTCAACTCAATAAATCCACTTACTGAAAATCGTTTTATACTAAACAGGCTTTAAGGGTATTCCATGTTAATCTGTTGTTGGTCGATACATTTTCTCGGTTGCAGGTTTTGAACCCATTAACGCCCTATCCGTTGCCGTTAAGAGTGGTAATAGCTAATGTCCATAAATACAATTGGCTTTTATTTTTAGTAAATCGGCTATAATATCACATTTTTCGATGTTTTCTACTTAGTGGGTAATTAGGGTATAATTAACCCCCTCATTTACATTGTTTGTGTGTATTGATAAATTAAGTTTGATTTTTAAGTAACAATGAGCAATTATAACCGCAATGGGAAGTGATCTAGTTTTGAACCCTGGACCGCCCGATCTGTCCTAGTACGTTGTAGAATCAAATTTCAACACGAGTCAGTCGCATTAACCGATCGAGCATGATGTGTGCTGTTTTTGTTATACCGGATGTGTGCTTCGAAACCGTGAAGCACTTATCATTAGACCCGATTTTTAATAGGACGTTGTTTCGAACCCATGATGGTGTGTTCTCTTAACCGTTTTTGTACAGAATTTGCGTATCCGTCGCGTTAATCACAAGCACCGTTTCACAATGCTTTGTGTATATAATTCAGTGACCCTCCCCATTCTGCCTTAATAAGCAAAACGCTCTAGTGTGTCCTATATATCCCTATATGGTGATTACTGAAATAAAGTAATAATCTGTATTAACGTTTAATGAGACCGTTTTTTTAATTATTATTTTGGGAAAGGATTAAAAAAAGACATTAAAAGAAACAAATCTTTATCGTCGCTTCTTTTCGCTGTACAGAATTCGTCTTTTTAGCAATAGTCATCCTAAAACATCGTAAATTGTCCCAGACAGAAAATCGACGTATTTTATCACGTGTTGAAAGGCCGAAAATACGTTCAAAGAGAGTCGTTTAACAAATC
>CH001286.1:573082-587493 GCA_000149265.1 Ciona savignyi | reverse complement strand
GTTATTTAATATACCTTTTTTTTAAACTTCCCATTACCAGGTTTTGGTTCGAACCCCTTAAAGGCCGTTTTTATATATGTATTAGTCGTGTTAACCATTCGGCCACGCGACCGAACACCCGGGTGGTTATTTATTATACCTTTTTAACTTTTATTACTAGGCTAGGGTTCAACCCCAAAATGGGCTCGTCCCTAAAACCGTTTTTTATATGCATCGCTAGGGTTAACCAATCGGCCACACGACCGGACACCTGGGTAGCTATTTATTTCGAGACTTGTGTTGTTCCAGGTGGTTACTTCCCAGCGGCACTATCTCCTTTGTCGGCTGCTAATGTACACACACAAAGGTGTCAGGTGTACCTGCCTTCCCTACTTATTTCCTTTTTTAGCCACAGACCCCACATTCAACCGTATCGTTCGCACAAGTATAAATGAACGTTGAGTCACGCCAACTAGTAACTGGTCGCTAGCTAGTCAGTTGTATCCTTGGGCTAGTCACTTTACGGACATTTTCTGAATCCAGCAGCTTAATGGGTTCTACTAAATTGAAGGAACGTGTGAATCATACATAATACACTGCAATAGCTCCGATAACCCGACGGCGGTGGGCGCGAGGTGATCTGACGATTGCCTGTGTGTTAACCCCCCTAGTTTTCCCTTTCACGGGGATAAACATGAATATCCTATCCTATTCTAGTAGCAAAAAATACAAGTAATCTTTTTTAAAACCAGTCGCACAATACAGAGTAATTTTGTAAAACCAGCCGCAAACTACGAATTGATTTGTTTTAATCTGAGATTTTTCATGATTTTTTTCCATTTATATACTCTTGTATTGTAAAATAATCATTTATAACTAGACTTTTAAATATTCCACGGGGTAAAGTGCACTTTACCTGGATATAATTTGATTCATGTACGATCGTGTGGCCGAATGGTTAATGGTACATATACATATTCTATACAAAAACTGTCATGGTAACGAGCCAGTCAGCAAGAGTTTAAAACCTAGCCCGGTAAAAAAAAACGAAAAAAAAACATTTGATTAATAAAAAATTAAATAAATAAGTTTTTGATTAGGTAAAAAACGAAAAAACAAACATTTGTTTTTTTTGTAAAACATTTTTTAGTTACATTACGTATTGTTTTTGTCTGACGTATCAAGCTGTATATCTTGTTTTCGGGCGACTTCGTTTTTATCAGGCTTTGATCACTATCATGGTTGCGTAGGTGTTCCCCTTGCCACAGAGTAGCAACGAAACAAATAAGGCAATATCACAGATCCGGAACACCCATTACCATAGCCTCACAATGCTTTGACAACTCATGCGAAAAACTTGGTATGTTGTTTTAGCGCGGATCGTAAATCGTAATTAAACCGCTTTTCCGTAATGAGGTGTGACCCTATGTCGGGTTAGAACAATTTTCGAGCGTCTTTGCGCGTCGAATATCCCGTTTTGTTGTTACAACTGCCTTGAACGCCGCTTCCTATACGAAGACAGGAATTGTAGTGCAAGATTAAAGCAGTCCTTGATATAATCCCACCTTTTATTAAATACTTTACGCGATCAGGAAAAGAATTTCATCTTAACGCGAAAGCAAAATCAATTGACAAAATATCTGCTGACTGAACGAACTAAACGAATGAACTGATAAAAACGTTATAACTAGCCGGACAAAATAAACGAAATAACTAGCTGAACAAAATAAACGAAACAACTTGCTGGACGAAACAAAAACGAAACAACTCGCTGGACGAATTAGCGAAATAACTGCTGAAATGTTGTCAAAATGACAGTAATTCGTTGACCCTGCTAATTTTATGTTTCCATATGCTGGATTTACAGTTTTAACTTGCAAGATTATTAGATTGTCGGTTAAAATAGGGGGCATATACGCGTGATAAGAACAAAGGAAGTGTATGCTGGTGACTTAATTTCACTTTATTATTAATGTTAGAATGAAACTGATTTCGCTTGTCCCATCCATACTCTGCTTTATTATGTGCTCCGGATTCAAAAATGAGTCTACTAATTTCCTTGTTTTTTGGAGGGAGGGGGGGGGGGGGTAATTTTAAAACATAACTTTCCAAACATGATAAAAACATGGTTTCCGAAGGTATTACGTGGAGTGTTGTGAACTTGGCAATAAAGAAGGCGGATTACGCGTGATCTCCAGCAGCTATAAGCCGACAACCGTTCACGAAACGGCGTCTCGGTTAAAATCTAATAGCATCGTGTCATAATACTGAATGCTACAGCAAAATACATCAAAGCGCAAAAGGTGTGTTAAGGCCACTTGAAAAGACTTTAAAATTTAGAAAAATGCGCAATAAGATGTATAAGTCCAGAGTGAATAGACTTAGAAGTCAGTTTGACTTGTTGTTTTGATAATATTGCCCATACCTATAGGCGTTAATATATAACGTTGCAATTTTAACCTCAGTGGGAATAAAAACATGCTTCAAACAGAATATATTAATGCCACATAGTTAGTGTCACTTTTCCTTGATTTTTTTATTACCAGTCCAAGGTTCGAACCCGTTACGGGCTCGCCGCTAAAATCATATAATTCTGTTCCAGAGTCGGTCGCGCAAATTATTCGGCCACACGACTGTCTTAACCGTATATTACATCAGACAGTGAAGTTTATTAGTGGGAACTAAAACTAAAGAATATAATAGATCAAATATATTTATCATTAAAATAACAGATTTTATTGGTGTGCTTTGCTACTAATTAAGGATATATTCAAATAAGTTTTTTAAATGTTGTTTTAGTGCAATTTACAATATATATACTCGTTATTAAAACATTGATTTTATTGGTGTGTTTTTTTCTATCAATTGAAGAAATTTTAACAGTATAAGCAACTAGAATAATACAACAATATAAGCAAAGACCTTCAACAATATAAAGAATTAAACTTTTTAAGTTTTCACCATTTACGTAACATCAATAAACTAAACTTGAACTCAACATGATTTGCCCCTTGTAAACAAACGCTTGTATTTGACGAAAACAAACGTTTATTATACTCAGGTTTGTAGAGGGCTACGCCCAGTCGCCCACTGTAAGTTAATAACACATCATTACGATCTCTCCAACGGAATAAGGTTTCGTAATCCAAGCTTGATTAATGGGCTTATAACAATACACGTACCTACTGCACGTAATAAATTCCATTGGTCTATAAAGGGTTCGTCTGATACGTCAATTAACTTTTCCTTGTCGAATTTGTGGCCGCTAATTCCGTTCGACTGTGGGTATATTTACGCAGCTGAGGTTTGGAACATAATTAAAAACTTAGACACAAGCCGATGAAATAAACCCTTTTTCTTGAGATTTTCCCAATACCTTATTAATTTCCATAATTTTCAATCAATCTTTATTGGGTTTGTTTTCCGTTTTCTATGAATTCATTGCGAAAGCATTTGAAATAAATATAAAACGCCAATTCGCAGTTAAAACGAATATAAAACGTCAATTTGATTCGATCAGCGCGTTATAAACCTCGAAATGAACTCAATTTGGATGTGTTCTCAATAGATTGGTATTTAAGATAGTACACAGTGGTTTCCTTACGACTTCGGCCATCACGATAACATCTCATTAGAGGTATTGCTGAAGTAATTTTGGCGGATACCGTCTCCGCCACCGACACATGTTTCCGCTGTATTTTATCTCTGTACGTGTGCACCAAATATAACTCAACGTATATTTGGTTATGCTGAAAAATTGTTAAAATTGGTATGATCGTTTTAGTAAATTTAAACGTTATTTAAACAAGGGGTCATTAAATCTTGAAATCAATTATATTTCGATTTATATATAAGAAAATTGTTAAAATTAGTCTAATCACTTTAGTAAGTTTAAACGTTGTTTAGTTAGTCCTGAAACCTTGGAAATAATAAAAGTTTATTTCGATTTATATGCAAAAAATTTTAAAATTATACTAATCATTTTTGTTAGTTTAAACGTTGTTTAAAATATGGTGTATTAAAACTATAGAATTAGGTATATATTTCGATAGATTCGCAAAAAAACTGTTAAAATGGGTCTGATCGTTTTAGTTAGTTTTACTTCTGTTAAAATAAAAGACCAGAATTGCGTGTAATTAATTAAAGTATATTTTAATGGATTTGCAAGAAGACAGTTAAAATAGGTCGGATTTTAATAAATCTTGTTTAAATAAAGGATGGGGAAAGCGTGTAATTAATTCGGCTCATGTAATTCGATTGATTTCTTTTTATAATTTCCCGCGTTTGGCAAAACCATAAAAAGGACACGTGTACAGTTAATATCTTTTTAGTTTTCTCACTTCGAAGTTACACTTGAGACACTTACGCATTTGCGCGTCTAGTTGGCCTAATTTGGAACCGTCACTTTACCTTCGATAGAGGTAATCCGTATAATGAATACAGGCGCAAGTACGCGAAGAATGCACGTACACAGCACAAGAACTCCGTAGGCAGTAGCGGTTTTCTAACAGGCGGCTGGGTGTTTCTCTCTATTATTATTGCCTTAAATCGATTGAAAGTGGAATAAAGAATCATACCTAAACGTCTCAATATTTACTAGGATAAGGTTCGAATCCACGATAGGATTGTGCCTTAGACTGATTTTTATTGGTGATATATCTATTGTATGCGTTAACCATTCGCTTTTTAACTAACTATTTGATTTTGCTTATTCAAGAAATAAAGGAAACACAACCTTAAAATGAAGAAAAATTCCAGTTTTGCGCTGCGAAATGTTGGATAATAATGTTGTATTTCTAGGCCGGATATTCACCCGAAATATGCACCTATTTATCGACCCTTTTCGGTGTGATAAAGTGTAGTAGAAAAGGATTACTACTGTTAATCCGCGAATCGCGTGCAATTATGTTTAATTCAATGCCCCATTAGATGTGAATGCCAATACTGCAAACGCCGGATACACAGCAACGCACTTGCATGTCGGCCCACAGGTGTTTGGTTCCTTATAATGACTCACAACCGGCAGGATACGGCTTATAAGAAACTAACCAAAGGTGTGCCCCTGTGGTTAGAAGGTAATGGACCAAAAACGGATTTTTGGCAAAGATTTATAACTTACATAATAGAAAATGTTGATTATTTGAAATACATGTCGGATAAGAGCAATTTTATTTATTTGCTGTGCCATATTTTATTACTTACTTTATTCGTTCTTATATAGCGGCGTGTTTACACATCGGCTGAGTTTGCAGATTGTGCCATACATTATGCAGACACAAGACAACAGATTAAGGGCGGCACCTGCGAATACAGGCTGACTCACCCACCAACGGGAATACCACGTTACCAGACGCTTCCAATACAAATTCCACTTGCGGTTTGACATTTAGACACAATGATCTTTTTAACAATTCCCGATCGGGGCGATACCAAAAGTCTACATTTCAAATGGCATCTGAGTAATACCGCTTTTCCTGCGGTTGTGTACTTAAATGCCGCCACGCACCCACTCAACAAATCAGCTGTGAATCATCTCGGCTTGATTTAGAGCTTAAAACTATTTCGGCGACGAGGCAGACAGCCTTTAAATGCGACCGCAATGATGGGCTTTGTCTTTTAAACAGACTAACTAAGAATGGGTTCCGGGTAATTTTCAACGCGTTTATAGATGGGTTTCGGCCTTGAAATTTAGAGGTAAATGCAATGTTCCCCTATGCCAGTTTCAAGTGTACGATAATGGCAGGTAATTTAGTACCATGGTCGTCGGTTATGGCAGGTAATTTGAGAGATGACTCTCACATTGTCTGCATTATTGCGCTTGCGGACAAGTGCTAACACTGCTGGGTTGTCATATTTCGGTCGCCCCACGCTTTAGCGAATATTTGTGCGGTTAAATCGATCAGAGATTAATCTGTCATTGTGTTTAGGCCTTCTTCGTTGGCATAACGCCACCAGTGTGCCCGAGCGTGGACGCTTTCTTGTAGCGAATGCAAGAGACCCTGCAAAATGAATTAGACGTGACGCATTTAAAGGCATCAATGCATTGTTCTTCAAGCCCGTGGGTGGCTGTAGCCGGGCTGATACATTCCTCTTGAGTATGAAATTTCAAATTTCAAAGTTTATAAACACACAAGTTGGGCAACAAATAAACGAAATCCAAGAAACCATTTTGAAAAAATCAAAGACCAAAATTGGAAGCGCCAAACTTGACCACATATTTTGAAACAATACTTTCCTGAATTGTTTTGTTTGGAAAATTTTAGATGTTTTAAAAATAACACGGAACAAATAAACCACCAAATGGCGAGTCTGAAAACATACACAATTTTCCAATCCATCGGCACTTGTTGAAAAAACCTAATAGCAAAATTGGTGTATGATTCGTGAGTCCGATGGTACAAATTACATGTTTTGATAACCGGTGCTAGAAAGGGTACAGAATGCGTTAAGTTCCAATCCCCTGACTGGAAATGTCAAGTGCTGAACTTGTAATTCTGCAGGCACACAAACCGCTCTTGCGAATCCCGAAAACTTCCAAATGTTGCGGTTTTGTTAAGACGTGCCTGTCTACCGATCGCTAATCTTTGTTTTGTGACCCCGAGCAAATCCTACCCACAGACAAGAGGTTGTAAACTCGCGTGACACCTACGTGATGCCACGGAAAATTAATTACCTTTACGGGGCCTGGTACTAGCAAACCTATGCTCGACCAAGTCTAAACATACCAGTGGCTTTTAGAAGAAACTCAACCCAATATATTATGCTCATCCCGACAGTTGACAGGTTACCTCCCGTACTGTACGAAATAATTGACGTTATCTTACTACAAATACACAAAGCCTCTAGATTTATAATAATGTCGGCTGTAAAAGGAGCCATGGTTTAAGTAAAATGTCCAGTGTTGGGACCAAAGTGGAGCTTAATGAGGCGGAATAATTCATTTCTGTTTGCACAAAAGATTATAGAGGTGCACTCAACATTCAAGCTTACTAACCTTGACTCGCTGTTCGTTCACAGCAGCTAGAGGTTGGATAAGCTCCGAAACCACGTGACCACAATATCTCAACCGTGAAGAAGGCAAGACAGAGTATGTGACATCACACTGTATTTGTTAACACTACATTTAGGAAGAGGCCTACACACGAAATAAAATTCAACTAGGTTAACAAAAACTTAAATTTCGAACAATACATAAAAAAGCAAGTTATTAATCAATGCGACATTATAGTGCTTTGGGTAACGGTACGTTTATTGCAGTAAAACGGTCTACCGGTGATGTTTTATAATGCTTTTGGCCAACAGTAGCCTAATACTTGTTTTCTAAAGTGTTATTTTCTAAAGATATTGGCAAACGGTGGCCTAATAAGTGTATAAATATAGTTTTACCGTTAACATTATATGTTGATTTATTAATTTTCGCAGCGCAGCTATACAAAAATGATTATAAGCACATTTTATTGGTATAGAATATAGATTATAGATAGTCTTAGTCTTAATCAGTATTGATACTAGCAACCGCCAAATTTCACCAGATACCAGTTCAAAGGTTTGACTTGTCCGTGCAACAAACACAACTTGCCATTACCCAAACAAGGCACAACGCAGTAAGTCTGCTAAGGAAACCATTTCGTTTCATTAATTAGTAACCACTTCACTTGACTTCTAATGTTTGAGCATAGGCTAATATATCATCCGCTTTGCGACCTAGCGGTTACATAAAACGGAACATTCATTTCAAGCCACATGACCGAAACCGCAAATACGCGATTATAAGGCAGTAAAGGTAAACTATATTAAACAGACTGTCTGAAATAATATATTGTATTGATACGGTGCATAATCCAAAGTTAAAATGTCAGACAAATACACATTTGTGTTGAAACTTAACGCCTTGTATGACGTCATAGGAACACTTGTGTGGTCACAACCTCCATTAGAAGCTATTTCGTCATTTGTTGACGTTACACTAACGTGGGAATGATGTAATGTCTGACATTGACAGGAAAATTATTAATATTAACACCTTTCTAGTGTGTATTGTATTACCAGTTTTCTTTGTTCATTGTATCCAATAGCTTGATACTGATGAAACAGTATTACACCAATTGATTGATACAAAAAACTAGGAAACTGTCGTCTACATACTACTTTTAAAAGTCGATTAAGGTTAATCCGTTTCGAATCTTTTTCAAACTGAATTATTCAGGAAAGAGTTACGTAATGGTTGCCGGTTTCCTATACCAAACGTCTTCAATGCAAAATCAATATAATTTACAGGAATCAATTGTGAAAAGGTCAACCTGCAAGTTGGCTTTTCAAACTTTAAAATGAGCGTCATAAAAGGCTCTATTGATGCGTTTGTGACTTCAAAAACATCAACTCTTGTCTCCAAACGAGGCCATTATATGCTGTTCGCAATTTATTTTGATTCATTTGTAATATAATAATGGAGAAAATATGTGTATTATGATGAAATTTATATTTTTGTATTAGGATTAATTAGGTGCAAACTAGAATTATTTGCCAACAAAACAGATATTTAAAATCATAGATAAGTAAAATTCGAAAAAAATGTTAAAATTTACATCATCCTACCCCCTTAGTATTTTTTTGATTTCTTGTTACACAAAAAAATCGTACAGGCAAATAAAACGCTTCCATACAGGTATATAGGTCTAACAATGCTATTAAAGATAGTGCGACATTTAATTATTATTGCAAAGGAAATTTATCAGGTATTACAAAGCACAGACCTGTTTCTACTAATCACCAAACCGTAGGCCAAGTTTGTAATAATTTGCCTAACGCAATAAAGTACAGAAACAAAAAAAAAACTGCTTCGAGTAACCCTTTGCGCCCAAAAGGTCACAGTCAATATTTGACTAGTTTCATGTTGCGCAGACACTGTTATGTGTACTAACATTTTACACTGTACTGATGTGGAATATATTGGTTTGCGTCTGAAAACATTAAGTCCTATAGGGGAAAACTAAAAGGAGGAAAGGCGGGAAACTGCTCACCAATATGAAGATTAGGGATAAAGCTAAAAAAGTTTTTAATCTGCGGTTTAAGTTAAAGTTAGTTCTGGGGTTAAGATTAATGTTTAGGGCAGAGTTAAAATTAATTTCCATAGTTTTAGTGAGCGGTTTTCCCTCCTTCCCTCCTTTTTAGTGCCGCCCTGTCCTATAAAGTTGGGCGGGAACACCGAACGAACTAGTCTTTATTCACCGTCTAGCCGGCAATGCAAACCCTACTGGGCGAAATATAAAAGCATGTTAACTACAGGTTGTGTCAATACCACATTGTACAATACACCGGTCGCTATTTATTCGTTTAAAAATTGAAGGAAATTAAATTCTCGCAATATTTTCGTGTAGGGAGAATAATGATTTAAGCCTGGAATGTAAATGCCACATGATGACGAAATTAGAATTGGTGGCTAATTATGAAATACAGTGGTTAGCTTATTTGGTAGGAGAACCGACTGTCTGCAAAAACGTCGTCAACAGTTCTAAAACAGTCGCTTGGTCGTAGGCTGTGTACTTGTGCATTTGTGCAAGGCATTTGTGGACATTGCCTGAACCTAGCGTGCTAATGGATTCTACTTGAGAAACGTCTGAACGATACACAACACACTGCAATACCTGCGGTAACCAGCCGGTGGGCGCGAGGTAATTTAACCGTTACCTGTATAAGAACGCTCCTTTACGTAATCGCCACATGATCTGTCGATTACCCGTGTATTAACGTGCCTTTGCGTTATCCCATTCACGTGAATAATACATGATTATCCTATGAAATCCATTTCTACGGCAAGGGTTGGATAAATATCATATATTTTAAAACGCCGTGTCAAACTGACAATATTAAAATGAGGGGTAATAATAACGGCTGTCTCTGCGAAAACGGGCCGAACGGAAAGGTTGTAACTTCGAGACTTGCCGCTGGTAGGTTAATTGTTTTATTTGGAATGGTAAAACAGATGTAGCGTGAATCTAATGATTTAATGGGTGAACTCAATTGAAAGAAATTTCCCTTTACCTTTATAACACACTAAAATAACTTTTGCAACCAGAATGCACGTTGTGTTCTGCGGTAATAACATGTTGTAACGGCCAGTAAGTCCTCACCTTCGGGAAATAACATACATTTTAAGTAAGATCTTTGGCTCCACCACGCGAATAGATTTATATAGAGAAGCTACCGCGTGGGCGATTTAGGTCCCGACTAACACCGAAATGTTATATTCTTAAACTTACTTGCCCAATGTAATGCATAAGTACGGTCGTGTGGCTGAATGGTTAACGCGACCGATACATATATACAGAATTATAAACACAAGACGGTCTTGGCAACGAGCCCATCATAGGCTCGAAAAAATTTATTACATACAAGGACGGTCGTGTGACCGAATGGTTAGCGCGACCGTTAGATTTACCAATTCTATACGTAAACGGTCGCAGGTGTTTGAAATCTTTGTGCTTTAAAAAAATTCTAGGCCGTTAGCACGTTATTGAACTTGCAATGGGCTACTGTAAGCACGGTTGCCAAACTTGCCAGACGAAATGCTCATAGGCTACACATTAACATAGTACAAATAAAAAACATACCCAATGCGGAATGCCACCGCTGCAAAATCTTTTAGCTTAAGTTTGCATTCTAAGGATATGATATTCCTAGGCATGCAAGGTTAAATCGTTAGACTACCTTGTGCACACAGTCTATTGTAAGTCTGGTGGCTTAGTGCGTCGCCTTTCAGCCCAAGGGTTGTAGATTCGAAATTCGTCGCTAGCTAGTCAAATTAAAAGAATGTCTGAATCATACAACATACTGCAATACCTCCGTTAAACCGTCGGTGGGCGCAAAGTGATCTGACGATTGCCCGCGTGTTAACCCCCGTTTTCCCACTCACAGGGATAAACACGAATATTCAATCCTATGAAAAGATTGACTGTCAAGTGCCCTACCGAAGACCGACAAAGCCAGCAGCTGGTTTTGATGCAACCACCTTTCGGGTGAAAACAAAATTTCTACCCGAACTAGTTGGACGAAAAATGAACTGTTATTTATCATTCTCATAATGTTTATTTGTTTAGCTGGTTAGCTATCGCATCGACAACCGAAAGTTCTGGGTATGAAGCCGCTATCCTAGTGAGCAAAGCCTGTAGTTAAGTTTCTGGTAGGCTGTATTGATACTGCTAGAACGGTTTATGTATAGAACTTAATTTTTTTGAACCTACAGAAATTAGAATATGCATTAGCCTTTAACATAGATATGTAAAACTGTTTGTATCTCATTTGAACTTATTCTAGAAAAAACGTTTTGTCAATTTACGTTTAATTATTATCATAGCGTTGTAATCAAACAAAACAGAAAAATGGTGAAATTCTGAAAGAGCAAAAGTAGAATAATTGATGTGACGTAATACATATTTTGTTGTAATTCTATGCTGAAAAAGCAAGTGACGTAAAAATTGACGTCATAACTATTTTGTTGTAATGTGAACGAATAATGTATATACAAATTACAGTTAGGTCCAGAGTTAATGCCAGCTTACAGAGCTGATTAAAATAGGTCGCTGACGGAATTAAACGTATTTAATTGCAATTAAAAGTACGCTAAAATGCTTGAAAAATGAAATTTTATCATAACTGTATCCCAAGCAAGTCTCTAACAGCGTTAAAGTTTTCTTTTGCAACTTTCGCTGCTCTTTGGTTTCCATATTTCAATATTTCCTTCAATCGGTTCTCGTCTTGCCGGAGCTCGAAATACCTTTCGCGAATTGGGGATAAGTGGTCTATCACTACGTTGGCCACCAAGGTTTTATAAGCACCGGTGTCCATGTTTTGTGCGGTATTACATGCATAAGTGGGAGTAATGTCACTTAAGCCGCAGTGGATCTAGTAATAAATGTTTAGTTTAGTTTTTGCTCCTTTATTATACAAAAGAAGAATAATAAAATTATTTTAAGTTGAGGAGACAGGATAAAACGGCAAAACTACAGTAGTTAAAACAAGTCAGTGAATAGACATGGTACAATGGCCAAAATAAGACGTTTTAGTTAATCTTTTCATTAATTAAAAAGAGAAACTTTAAATTAAAATTAATATAATTAAATGCTCGACTAAAGGTGTGCAAGCACGACCCAGTCAGAGGGGAAGTATAATAATATTTGCTTTATAAGATGGGTTTAAGCTTATATGTGGGAAAATGGTTAAAACACGACCAGTTTATATGCCGATTTCTTTTTACAAAATGGGCTTAGTGGCATCATGGGTGCGAGGTGATCTGACGATTGCCCGGGTGTTAACATACTTGGTTTTTCCATTCACGGGGATAAACATGAATATCCTATTTCACCTGGACAAGGTTTGAGACTCCAGGTCGGTTATCTGGGTCATAGGTGACAGCTGACGTGCAATCGGTAATGGCTCGTTTAATTTTGGCGCAAATTACGTCATCCGAGTCTGTGATTTCTATGCGACCGTTTTCACTTGGCGACGACTTGCTCATTTTAACTGTTGGATCCCGTAAATCCCGTATTCGTGCGAATGTAGGGTCTAGATGGGGATTTAATGTTATAATAGTGAACTTATTTGGTTACCAAGCCTGGTGGGTTTGCGCCTTTTAGCCGAAAGATTTTAGAGGTTGCATTCTTTAGCAAAGCGCTAAACGGACATTGTCTGTAGGTAGGGATTTAATAGGTCATAATACAGAGGTGAAATTATTTGATCTTCTGAATAGCTCTTGCTGGGTTAAAAAATTGCCTTTCAGCCGAAAGATTTCAGGTTTGAAACCAGTAGCAAGTACCCTTGGGCAGAACACTTAGCTGACATCAACTGAGCACAGTGAATTGATAGGTTCCTCTAATTAAGAGAAATGTCTCAATCCTACACACCTACTGCAATAACTCTGGTAACCCGACGATGGGCGCGAGGTGATCTAACGATTGCTCTTGTGTTAACCCTGGCGATATGTTATATTTTCTGATTTCAAGCTTTAACCAGTCGGAAAATAAAGAAATGTCTGTATAACAACACACTGCAATAACTAAGTTAATCCGACAGTGGGACCGGGGTGATCTGCCAAAACTTTCCTGCGTTTTCACTATAATTAAACATAAATATCCTATCTTTTCTTCCCTACTTACTTGATATAATTTGAGTTTGAGGAAAAATATGACCATGGGTTCGATTGAATGACTTTGCGAATTCGTTTGTGAGAATAAGGTGAACTGCTTGGTCATCCCCTGTGACGGTCATTTTAAGTGGTTTTTGTGGATTTTTCTGTTGACATTATTTACAAAATCTATAATTATAATATTAATAAATCACTGTTTTTGTACATGTGTTTTAATATAGTGGAATTATTAAGTTATGTTGTTTTTATCTACAATAAACTGCAATAAGTCTAGTTTGAAAGGTTTGACATAATCTTAAAATCAACAATCATAAATAAATAAATCGTTTTTTAATACCTGTGTTGGAATACGTTTTATCAGATACAACATACTGCAAAAGCTGTGGTAACCCGACGATGGGCGCGAGGTGATTTAAAGATTAGCCAAGTATTAACGGCTCTCTAAAGTTTTTTCATTAATATGGGGTAAACATGATAAATATCCTGCGCTTCCCCATTCACATGGATAGAATATGAATATCCTATCACATTCAATACACTGCAATAGTATCTGTAGCTCAACATGGGCCACAATGTAAACTAAAAATTTCTTTATGCCTATACCTATGGACGCGGAGTCATTTGACGATTGCCCATGTAATAACTCTTCAACGCTTTTCCATTCATGGGGATAAAACATGAACATCCTATCCCTTACACACACACAAAAATGAGAAACTATTGAAACTGTATTGTGGGGACCATAAGTTGCCTGATAAATCTTACCAGCAGGGACATGGGTTGCTTTGTAGAGAAGTATATCAGCAGTTTGCAACAGGGGGTATGTGTAGCGTCCTATATGTCCGCCACCATCTACTGAAGGCATCTGTTTTTCCTGGAAATCGTTTAGTTTAGTGGTTTGGTCAGTTAGCTTAGTTGGTAAGTACATTATGAATGTAGGCTGTGAAACGTTTGTGGGATCGAAACCATAGAGAAAGGGAAAAGGAGGGAACTGCTTAGTAATATGAGGATTAGGGTGTTAAGGTTAAGGCTGGAGCTAACTAATAGATGGGAAAGGATGGGACATTCATGTTTATCCCAGTGAATGGGAAAATCAAGGAGTTTAACATGTGGGAAATCGTCAGATCACCTCGCGCCCATTTACCGAAGCTATTGCAGTGTGTTGTGTATGTTTCACACGTTTCTTTAATTTGGTAGAACATATAAATCCGCTGCGTTCAGGCAATGTGGTCCTGTGTTAACCCCCTTGCATTTTGCCATTCACAGGGATAAATACATGAATATCCTATCC